>JANIJG010010788.1:57529-85900 GCA_024611175.1 Megaceryle torquata | reverse complement strand
ACAGCCTAAAAAGTCCCTCCCCAGCTTTCTTGTAGCCCCCTTAAGATACTGGAAGGCCACAAGAAGGTCTCCCCAGAACCTTCTCCTCCTCAGACTGAACAACCCCAACTCTCTCAGTTTGTTGAAGACTGAGAAGTTGTATCCTCCCATGCTCTTCCCAAGAGGATTGATTTAGGCACTAAAGCAAATACAGGCCTGAGAGGACAGCCTCCCCTCAGTCCTTCCTGTAGGTTTATTATGCTTTCTTCAAGCAGTGTACAAAACTCTTGACATGTAGTATCTCATTATGAAAAGGAAGCTTCCACTCATATGAAATCAATTTTTATTGTTCTACTTCTGCTGACTTGTTGATGCTTTCCATTGCACTGCGAGTGCCTCTGACAAGCATGCAATGTAGCTTATTAACAGAAAACTTGAGCCTAAACCAAACTGGTATTCCTTGTGCTGTTCCATTTCTATTTTCATTTCTTTGTCATGCTTCCAGTTGCCACGATCACCTAACAGGAACTAGAAGGATTATTAAATATCATTTGGGAATGGTGACCCTTAAAGAAGCCCAGATGGTAGTTCTTGGTTTCAGTGCAATCACTGAGGTTTCCTTCTACTCTATTTATTTGAACCAGCTGAATTTACACAAAAGTCTACCAGGTAAATAAGCCTGGGACACTAGTGGTACTCTGACACATCATCTCACAAAGAGTAGTGAAAAATCCCACAATATGTTGAAGGTAAGTAATGGTTACCCACAAAGCTACTTACTCAAAACCTACAGGTGCTGCCACCTTTCACATGCTGCAGAGACAGAGAACTCTCAGATCCCTGCCAAGGCTTCCAGGCAAGCTCTAGCACCATCCTCCTTTGTAACCATGGGACAGACGGGAGCCTAGGATGAGTCTGTCCTGGGGACAAGTGTCTTCACACAATTACTAGCACCAGGAAAACACAGGTTTCCTTCCAGGAATACCTGTCTCAAAACTGGCCCTCAGACCTCCCTACCAGCAGGGACTAGAGAGAGTCAGCAATTTCAGCTGCACATCCACCCTGATGGGCATGGTGTGGATACAGCCAGAGCCTCCCTGCTTTCTGGGCACAGAGGCAGAAGAGACTCCCACAGCAGGATTGCTGCTACAGCAGATGCAGAGTTTGTGTTCACACAGGAGAACTGTGAGGATGTGCACACCAAGTGTTACCTGTCCATCAGCTAGTTTTGTCTGAAGAAAGCCTTCACATAAAAAGGTAATAAAAAACTCGCAAAATTTGTTTGTTTTGTTTCCAGGGCATGTTATTAAAAAGAAAAAAAAAAAAAAGTACAGCGATACTTCAAACTGAATGTTTGAATCCAAGTATCTTCTAATCTTCTAAGGACTAGTCTAACAGCACTTCTTTCATTCTTTTTCATTTAAATTGAAAAAAATGGTTTGCTGCGTACATTCTCTTCACTTCGGAAGACCATTCTTCTATAAAGAGCAGCCTAAAAGGAACCACACACAAGTAAATTTTTAATACACTAGCCAAACCAGCAACCAGCAGATGGGCAGGACTGAATTAACCATGTGAATCCTTCCCACTGGTATCTTTGCAAAGTGGGAAAATTAGTAGTGGCAAAGAAAAGTACTATTAGAAGGCAAAAAGCTTTTTGTTTTGTTTTGGACTTGTGAATTGGTTTTGTTGTACTCCAGGTTAGGTGCTACAAAATGTTAATCTTTTCTGAAAACCACACTGCAGCTGTTCACTGAAAATCAAATGGTATTTTTTGTAACCATCAATCAATTAAAAGGGTAATAATGTTACAAAAATGGTAATGTAAGGGAAGAAAGACCCCGTATCATTGCATGGTCTCGCTGGTTTTTGGGACTATTTCTGGCAGATTTGAACTGCACTATTTTGAGTACCATACTACATTATAAGCTGAAGTAAGATATCTGTATGAAGACTGTCTTAGCAGGTTCGTAAATTGATAATTATATGGGACAAGTGGTTGACACTTTTGTTAAAACTCCTCCCTGGCCTCTGTCAGCTTTTTGCATTGCCTTTGTCTCCAATCACCCGTGCAATAGACAGCTGAAACCCGAATTACAAACATTCCCTCCAACGAAGACAACTGCCTGCAGCAAAACTTCACCCTTCCCCACACCGTATCATGTTCATTTACAGGAACCTCAGTAACTTTCCAGCACAGACAAACCCCTATCCTAAACACCCACTTCCACATGGCCCTGGCAATTTAGATTACTTTGACTGCTATCAAACTGCAGCCACTCCCCAGAGTGCAATTGTAACCGTTTTGGAAGGAGTCTTTTCAACCCCTTTTTCTGAGGTATTGTCTTTTGGAAAGACACCTCATTACCAATGAATCCTTATCCTGAAGGAAAGGAAGTTTGAGAAGCGAGCCCTCACCCTGGGAATTTTGAGAGCTACGTGACCTTCAGCACGTTTGGTGTTTATAACAAAACCAAACTCAATCCCATTAGCCTCATTTCTGTTATGGCAGTACCACAGATCTGCAATAGCCTACCTCACATGTCATGCCTTGATTTAAGGCAAAAGAAAGTCACCCTGAGCACATAATCGGTATACCGAGTCACTATTGTCAATGCTTAAAAGGCTGCAAACATTGGTTCAACTCTCACTGTTGGTCGAAGAACAATTTAAAAAAAGCAAAGCTAGCAAGTTCAAAGAGGACTAGTAAACACCACAAATCAGCACGTCACCACTTGTCTACCTCCCCTCAAGGAGTAGAGTGTGAAGGGATCCGACCTCTCTTTCTGAAAAAATGTGTACTGTGTATTCAGCAAATAGTAAAGTAGAGTTGGTGATCAGAGGTACTTCTGTGCAAGGAACAATTAGACAGTTTAGGGCTGTCATCTGGAAGAATCGTGACAAAGCAGCGCCATAACCAGGCCTGTTAACTCAGCAGTGACCCAGGAAGGTGAAGAAGGGATGACTATTAACCACCTCACATTATATATAATAAATAGCAAACGGGTTATCCAAGTGACTAGACAACTTACTGCTCTGCTTGTCAAAGACTAACATTTAATGGGGTCAGTAGCAAATCACTTGAACAGATTTTTAAAAAAATAACATACACACACACTAGATCCATTTCGCTCTACGTGCAAAGGCGCCATCACCTCTGCCTGAAGACATCTCTGATCTGTTCCAGGAAAGTGGTAGTTTTCTGAAGCATCATTCCTACTTACTTTCTCCGTTTTCCCAGGCATCTGCTACCATCCACTGCCAGACAGAACCCCTCCTCAGCCTTTGGAGGGGTGTTCTTCCACTTGCATGTAACCAAATCTGAAGGATTGGCACTTACTGATACCCACAAGCCTTGTGATCCATATACCAGGAAGATTCCTCCTTCACACTAGGGTGTTCCCTTTTCCATGCTAAAATCGCGTGGTTTGTTTCGGTTTGGGGTTTGTTTTTTATTTGGTTGAGGTTTTTTTTTCTTCTTTCTCTCCCTATACTACAGCACCAAGACCTCCCTCATCTTAGCTGCCCCACACCACGCTGCTGCTGCTAGCAGGGGAAACCACAAGGACTCAGCTGGTTAAGCTGCAGAGGCATCAAGCAAGTCCAGCTGTCAGGCTTGACCCAGAGGCGGGACAAAGAGCACTCCTATTGTGCATGAGAGACAATGCTGTTTGAGAGGGCTGCAGCTGCTGCTAAATAAAAATGCATCTTGACAGCAAGAATCTACTGTTTACAGGACCGAGAACACACTACACCAGAGACACGTCCTATTTAACTAGGAAAAAAAAGCAGCATGTTTCACCTTAATCCTTAAGGACCTTCAGTTTAGAAGGTGAATAGGAACCTTGAGTTATTTAATTACCAAAGTTGGGTTTGTTTTGCTTTTTTTTTTCCCTCCTAGCAGACACACAGGGTCAGTCATAAAATTACAGCAAAACCCCATCCCCTCAAGCAAAGCCTTGACTAGGCTCTGGCTTCCCTCCTGCTTGTTTTCAGGACTCCACTGATGCAAAACTGTCACCTTCATGACCTGGCCATGCTCAAGCCCAGTCAACTGAAGCCTCACGCAGCCAACCTGCAGCCCTTGCCTGCATTAGGGGGCTGCAGGAACTCCCCCTTCTGCCATCCTGCGTGACACTCCGCTTGGCTTCAGGAAGACAATTTCATCTGATACGATTTTCTTATTCATAGAATAATTAAAATATTAATCTAGCCAAAACCTGCTGTATATACAAAAGCTGTTTGACTGTCACCAACTGTATTTATTTCTCCTTCAAGCCAATAAGCAAAGTACTTAACCCTCTTCTCTTTGAATCATTATTGGAACTGCATTTCAGTTTCAATATAGCCTGAATTTAATTTAGATTTTGCTTAACTGATTTTTATTCTATTATCTTTTGTTCTCTGGGCAAGTATATATTTAATCTCGAGAGCAAGACTTATAATTAAATCTGTGTTTTTAAAGATAATATAAATTAGAGGGTAGAGAAAAAGTTATACGTAGTAGCTTGTATGGAAGCATACAGATGGAATAACTCCTCACTTCTACGAGCAGCGCACCATGACAGAGATTAGCTGTTACCAAAAAAGGTACGTGCTATTCAGATGTTAGTACTCACTGAAGTACTGCATGATGCTTAAACACATTACCAAAGCCTCTACAGAAATACAAGTCTGTTAAAGACTTATTCAGAAATGTTATCTTTTCAACTCAAACTGAAGTTTTGAGCACTTATCTCTGCCTAAATCTCCAAGCTGGTGGCCAAAGCGATGCCTATCGCATGAAGGCAGAGAAAATCCTTTAGCCTTTTTTTACCTCATTGTGACACATGAACAAGTTTAATAAAGAAAAAAAGATGGGTTCAGGAAGATAGGACAGAAAACCCACCAAAAGTACCATGACCAAAGTTTTCCAGCATGTCTCGTGTTTGAGGTATTGGGCCTTAACAGTTTAAGTTTGGCCTGGAAACCAAAAGGCCACTTCTTACTTTGCAAATCTGCACCTATTTATCTCCTAGGTACAATTACATGAAGATCTTTGCAACGTAAGATGAACAAATGCCCAAGAGATTCACCTTCCCTTTTTAATACAAATGTTTACATTCTTAATTGCTTTTCATGTTCTTGACAAGCCAATGAGAATGAGACAAGTGCAGGGAGGGCCCTGGAGTACGACAGGCAATTTAGTTTCTGAAATGCATAAATCTTATGGTATTCACATGTGTTTTTCTTTATATAGCACATGTGAATTCTGTGCAATTTGTGTATTTCACAAGTTAAATTACATCCCTAATTGGTACTTCATAATCAAATGCCTGCAGGAGACCAGGCTGTTCTGTTACGCAAGCAGTTTAAGATTTAAATTAAGTTAGGGATTGATTTCCATTTAACAAGTGAAATGCAGAGCTGCTTTCAAAAAAGGACACAAAAGCAGCAAACTGTTTGATCAGGCCGTTGATATTTAGACAACAGAAGTATTGCATGTATGAAATGATTTGCGTTATTATCCACTTAAAGAGATAAAAGTAGACTGACATTTTAAACAGGCCTTCTAGATTAACACATCAGGATTCCATCCACAACAGGAAAATTGGCACATTCAAAAACAAAGAAAGGAGACAGCAGTGCTTTTATTAAAAACTACTAGTGCTTTTTTATGGAGGGTACTGGAATAAGACCCAAATACATTTTTCTTCAGGTGATAACACTAATGCTCATCTCTTATTTCTTTGGGATATTTTAAACTGATGGAGTTTGATATTCTGCTATTTTGTTTATCTCGGACACTTCTTAGTTCACAGCCTAAAATGGTATTCTTGCTAGAAATAACAAAAGTTATAAGCTGTGAAATCAAGATCATAAGGTGGTTTTGCAGCCGCTTTGTAGAATGTATTGTAAAAAGCACAAGAGGCTGAGAAATAATGTTACTCCAAAATTAAGAGGAAGACACTAGTTTCCTTTGGAGCCCAATTCCTGTCATTGGGCAGGGCAGCCTCCCTTTTAACAATCTATACTTGTATGAAGTCTATTTATACTTGTAGAAATTCCATAGCATGATTGGTCTGTTCCCAAATAAAGGACATTTTAGACCCACAAACTCAGCACAAGAATCAAGCTGGCTTTCTTGTATTTTCAAGCTCAATTAGTTCCTAGAATTACTGAAGAAATAATAAGGCATCTTGCATCTAAAGCTGCTGAGAATTCCAAGGCTTAAAAAGGGGAAAGTGAAGAAGGATTTGGTCTATCTTGTTCTGGTCCAGAAGAAAAGTAAGAAAACAGTCAGCGAGGTTAATTTTTTGAAGAAAATATTTTTAGTAAATAATAAACCTGCCTTTGGATTCTGCCTACCACAGGAAGGCCGCAGTGGCCATTTCTTCCAAGGCCCCTTCCAGGACAGAGATTTACAACAACTGCTCTTCTCTGCCCCCTCCACTCTTCTCAGGAAAATCTCATCTCTTCTCATTTATATGACTTTGCTCTGAGCTGCTGCTGCTTCCACTACTATCTCTAACCTAAGCTCAAGAATTTTCCACTCTGTGAAGTATCTCTGATGAAAGCTACAAAAAGGCACAAGTGTGTTCGCTGGGGAAATACCACAAAGTCAAGGATGTCTGATTTCCCCTTACAATAGCTGTAGAAGAGCAATGCCTCTCAGCTGAGAGATGCCTGGATTAAAAAGATAAGGGAGCCAGGAGATAGGAAGGAAGGAAGGATGGACAGACCTGTGTAGAATAAGATTTACAGAGACTAAAGGATCTGCAGTACAATACAAAGCAAACAAATTCAATTTAATAAAACATCCTGCATACAAGGTATCACCTAGCACTTTACAAAGAGATAAAAGACCAAGATAATGCTTTGGAGAATTGGATACTGCAACTCATGAAAGCAAAACAAAAAATACACAGAGTTGTTCAGGTAAAGGAAAACTGCTGAATTTAAAAGCATCTAGAGTTTAAGTGTATGTTCTTAAACAGCTACAACTAGAGAAAAAAGCGAACCTAAAACTATTAAAGGCTCATTTAGGCATCTAGAGCTCTAGTGCTTATCAAAGCATCTCTGTACTAGAAGTCTTAGGCTGATAGAAATTCACTTTAACCTGGTGGTATTTGAACAAAAAAAAAAAAAAAAAAAAAAAAAAAAAAAAAAATCTCACCACCTTTTCAAGGTTTTTCACCCCAAGCAGGTGCTTGGGGAGTCTGTCGAAGAAGCAGCCAGAGGCCCTGTATATTGTGAATCCCAAAGGCACGAGCAGGAAGAAGCTGAAGGATGCCTTGGCACACCTCTTGAAAAGGCAGACAGATGACACTTTGTGGCAGGGAAACAGGAGAAACAACCAACACAGCCCTGACTACCTACACTTTCTGCTGGTGACAGTGAAGGGCTGTAAAGGGACAGCTGAGGGGCAATAGGGGCAGGATTGTAAATACAGGTTAAATGATTGAGTCTTTCTTCCAGATGGAAGATTTTATCCAGGAAACAGGAAGTATGGGGGAAATAGCAGAGCTGACAGATTGCGGATGAACAGATCAGGGACTACAAGGTAGCTATGGCAGTGACAGTTCAGCAGGGTATCGCCTGAATGAGCTCTAGTACCACTTTTTAAACCTACGAGAAATGCCAGAAGAGCCTGAAGCGTGGCACAAGTCACTGCAATTCTGGAAACTCCACTACAAACTAAGGCACCCAAAAGGTGAGGACGGTGCAGCTCACATGCCCAAGTGACAATGGTCACCTGGCCTGCCCGCGTCTATTCCCTTCCTCACCACAGAAGGCTCAGCTCTGATGCACCTTGCAAAGAGCCACACATATGCCACTCGTGACTGGCAGTGTGAAAGTGGCAGCCACTGCCCAGACTGTCATTTTTGCCTTGCATAAGACATCTCATCCCTTTTCTCTCTCTGGTGCACATCTATGTCAAAATCTGATCCAGACAGACTTCCTTCCACGGCCAGAGAGCCTGTAGATTTATTTTCAAATCATGCTTATCTTACCCTGATTTATGTTAACACAGCACAGTAATTAGTTCAGAGTTTCTACAGAATACAAGTTCTGTCTAAGTCAAGATGAGCTACATCTGCTAGAAAAGACCATGTCCTCACACTGGACCTGCTCCCCTTTCTACAGAAACTGCCAGCAAGTATCCCCAGGGGCTCTCTCACATCGAAGTTCCTCAGCCTGCTTTGGAGCAACAAGAGCTGCAGCTGCATGAACCACAACTCCCAAGCAATCTATTGCTATTTGCTTGTTTTCAGTGTATTTCAACCAAGACGTTGTTTTCAAAGTTAGAAACAGATTAAAGGATCTTTCCAGGATCCACGTGAGCACTGCCCTTCAACATTCATCTCATTAATCAAAGGTCAGCTACATTAGATGCCCGATGGAGTAACACTACTGATACTCCTTTCAAAAGCACAATATATAGCCACTATTTCTATCAAAAAGAAAATGACATGAGAATTCAAGTGTTTCAGTCCTTACGTAACTCCTACAGTACAGATTCTTCTATAAGCAGCTTCAGGAATACATTGTTATTGAATCTTATTAAAAACCCAGCTTCAGAGGAAGCATATATATTGGATCTATCTTTCTTCTAAACAGGGCAAAAAAGGTCTCAGACTTTGCAAGCATGGTAACCTCACGAAACTGCATATACCTGGAATCAGCTCAAGCTCTTGTGATAGTAAAATGATCAACACTGAAAGCTTCTGAAGTTATTTCCACAGCTACATACTGCATGGGGTTTTTTATGACTTAAATTAACTTCCTCTTACATTTTTATAGATTGGGAAGCATCCGTTAAGATGAGCATGTTCAAAACACTAACTGCTTTTCTGGCATTTTCATTTCTAGAGTATTCAACAATATTCTGAACACGCCAAAAAGTCACACTTGCAATTATTTTGAGGCTCTAATTAGCTCCAAGCAAACAGGAAATTCCTTATGACATTACACAGTAAGAACTTAAAATATTTGAGAGGTTAGCTTGCAGATCAAATTTGCTGTTCCATGAAAAAACATGAGCTAACCACATTTACTGAGCAACAGCTCCAGCTGTAAAATAATTTCATTTGAATTAAGTAGATAATCTACAAAACATGCAGTAAAGGGGTAACAGGGAGAATCTAGCTGAGCAAACAAATAATAAGAAATCTTAGCATGAATGAAAATACAAATAATTTGTTGTGGAAGGAGATTTCCCCCCCCCAAAAAAGGGGGGGGGGGAAGGTGAATATTTATAAGAGGTAGAAATCAGGAAGATTCACAATGTAATGAGATTTCAGATGGAGATGAGGCACAAGTGGTGTCCCTCAGGGGTCTGTAATGGGACCAGTGCCATTTAAGATCTTCATCAATAACACAGAAAGTGGGACCAAGCACACCCCTGTGGAGTTTGCTGATGACACCCTACCCTGAGTACTGCATCCATCTCTGAAGTCCTCAGCACAAGAACGACAGGGACCTGTTGGAGTGGGTCTAGAGAAGGCCACAAAAGTAATCAAAGGACTGAAACACCTCTGCTATGAGGACAAGCTGAGAGAGTTGGGGTTGTTCAACCTGGAGAAGGCTCAGAAGAGACCTATCATGGCCTTTCAATACTTAAAGGGGGCCCAGGAGAAAGAAATGGACAAACATTTTAGCAGGGCCCATTGTAACAGGACGAGAAGTAATGGTTTTAAGCTAAAAGAGGGGAGATCTAGACTAGACATAAAGAAGAAATTTTTTACCCCAAGGATAGTGAAACACTGGCCCAGGTTTCCAATGGAGACAGTTGATTACCCATCCCTGGAAACATTCAAAGTCATATTGGACAGGGCTCTGAGCAAGGTGATCTAGTTGCAGAGGGGTTGGACAAGATGACCTTTAAAGGTCCCTTCTAACCCAAGGCATTCTATGGCTAATCCTGAAATCACAGAAGGTAAGTCTAATTCAGATGAAAAGCACATGGCTGGCCCACAAATAACACACCAAGGTAGCTGTTGCAATGCTTCAGCATCTGATCTGAATGATAGCCTGAAAACTAGCTTGCTTTTACAGCTTTTTTCTGCTCCAGAAATTGAGAATTTCCAAGGACAATTATTAATTCTGATAGGTAAGTCTCAGAAGTGAAAGAAGTCACTACTCTATACAAGAGAATATGGGGTTCAGAGCTCCAAGTTGCAGTTATAAAGATGACAAATTAGCTACCCTGAAATAATGCATTTTCCCACCAGCTCCTCCTATGCTCCTAAGTTTGCACTCTTTGCTCCCTTACATATGTGTCTGTCTATACGTAGAATTGTACACTAATGGAAGTACTTTGAACCCTGCCCAGAGGTGTGGCACACTCTCTCTGAAAAGCTCACAAGCCTCACGTCCCAAAGCACTCCCAACACAGGAGGAGGTTGCATCCATCTATGGCGAGACCACACAGTGGACAGAAGGGATGAAATCAAGTGGTCAGAGCATGGTCCTCATTGCTCCTTATTCTCACCAAGGTGTTCCACGCTTCCTCCCAAAGGATACCTCCAACACCACCAGCTGACTGGTGTAACACAGCCCTGACAGCCCTCAGCAGAGGATCGTGGGGATTCAGCGACAGCAGACAGGTGACAAATGCTGGTTGACAAAAGCAGAAGTCTAAGCATCATTTGCTAGTTCAGGTCGACCTATTACAACACGCTTACAGAAGGATGATCAGTCTCTTTCTGCTATGAGGAGACACGGGAGGCGACAGGCAAAAGAATCAAGCAAGGAAAGTTTCCCTGTATCAGTCATTCATGCTCAAATCTAAGCCAACACAACTGGATTCAAGGACTGCGGGTACTTACCGAGGTTCAAAAGCAGCAACAGGAAAATTGCAAATCAAATTAGCAAGAAAGTTTAGAGTAAATTTGGGGCTGTTTAACATCTTCCTGGTGTGTTGTAGCACCTTATGTAAATTGGTTTTGTAAGGTCTTGTGTAAGGACTTGGTTTTGGTGCAAGGTTTTACTGTGCTTCTCTTAACCTACTGCAGCCATTAGAGTTTTATTCTATTAATTTATAGTAACTGATGTTGGCTTGATTACTGATTGAAAACACTTTTGAAGAGCAGAAGCTACGCTGCAGTACTCACATTTCCAACAATAAGATAAATGGTTATTCAAATTTTGTATATGGAGCAGAAGATAATCAGTCAATACTCAAGAACAGACTACTTAAATGCCTTCGAAATTAAATTACATTGCAGCTCAATGCAATTTAAAATGTCAAAGAAATCAGAAGCTCTCACAGATTTTAATTAAAGCAATCTCCTCTATTTTCAGTCCTCCCTTTTTCCCCATCCTGCTGCAACTTAGGCCTTTAATGTTTATTTACTGTTCTGCATAAAACAGCAACCAAATTTACTACTTATTATTTACAGTAGCATAATCCTTAAATATCCAAGAACAACATTCCCCACACCATATAAATTACTGGCTTTGACAATGGTATTTCAGAACCCCAGGCATGCTCATACTGTAATTTTATGGATAAACTGCCACAGATATAACCAGCTCAACTGCATGCAAAGTCTCAGTCACAGAATAAAAAGTAGTTTAACATTCATTCCCTAACCAGCCTCGGGGAGGGGGGGAGCCAATGGACAAAGGAGTAAATATGGCAGATAAAAGAAGCTTTCCATTGTAGACCTTTGGGGCACCCTGCTTAAGTGTAATAGCTTTTACAAGTCCTCAGCCAGTTTTGATATTCATTGGACTCGAGAGGCACTGAGATTGAAGAACCCTACAGAGTTATTGCTTCAAAAGCCAGAACCTGAGCTTCCTTCCCCCTGACACAAGTGACAGCAGTTACAGATGACTCCACCGAATGGGGCAACAAGCAATTCAAGTTCTTGTTCCCAGCCCCTGAGGGCAGAGAGCCCACAAAGCATTCTTCCAGGAGCAGAGTTACTCTTTTACCTCCACTGAGAGAAACACCTTCCCCCTCCACCGTGTTGCACCCTGGAGCAAACAGAAAGCCCTGCTGCAACCTGAGGGCCACAAGCAGCAGGATTTATGCAACTCGCTCAAACAGAGCCAAGATTCTACTTCTTTTTCCAGATCAGCTCTTCTCTCCCCACAGAACTATCTTTCTATACCACAACAATCCTGCCAGCAGGAGAGAAAAATAGAGAAGCAAGAGAAAACAAACCCAATTCCCCTGTTAAGTTTTCCCCCTTACCTCCTATGCCAGGAAACAGGCCCCACTAAAGCTAAGGAAGCCCAGCCGACGAGGACTAGAGAATAGGAGCAGAACTGAGGGCCCAACACAGCTGAACGGGATCTCCTGACCCGTGGGCGGGTGCAGGTGGGGGCCCAGGGAATCAGGGCCTCTCTAGAAGCTTCTAGGCTTTTCTTTTCAACTAACACTGGTTTCTCCTGTTGGAAACACAGCTGCAGAAGGCTGAGATCTGCTAAAGGTGGAATCAGGCCCGAGTAATGCATTTTCTAGGACAAATTTCACAAGTGGTTCTATTTACAGATTGTTATTTCTTAACATATTCACAAATTGCTTCATTAGTCAGTAACTCTTCTGACCCTTTCTAGGGTGGGGTTTGTTGGTTTGGATTTTTTTTTAGTCATTGTTTTTGTTTGTTCATTGGGGTTTGTTTCTTTTCAAACTTGTTCTATTCCCTAGGTGACTGAAACAGTCATGACTGCAAACTTGGTATCTGCAAATATATTCAAATACATATTTTAACAGCTGTTCAAAAGACACTGAATAGGAAGGAGGTCTATCACCAGGAGACTTATGGATATTAAATTTAGCTCACAGTCAACAAAAATAGAAAAGATTGAATTAGAAATTAAGAGGTTTTTATAGTCTGCAGGCCACTTCACAGTACATGTAGCCTGCACCATTCACATACGTTTACAGTATGTGCTCAATTGCACTGCTTCCTTAAAGTATTCAAGTTTCTGCTAAAGTACATTTACCTGGTTTACATTGTCTGACACATTCTGGATCCTTTAAGGTGCAAAGTATAATTTTTTTTTTTTCCCTGCAGTTCAGGAGGTTTTGCTGGTTACGGTGGGTTGAAGTATAAGCATTTCTTGCTGTAGTAAAAATTGCTGGGTGTTCATTTGCTGACTGAGGTGACCTATCTAACTAGCTATCGCGTGCCAAAGCTTAATCAAACTCATTAACATTCTTACCATCGTATTTTCACAAAAAGAATTCTTTTTTAAGTGGAATAATCAAAGGGAAAAAAAAAACCAGATGCAAGACTGCACTGCAGTGCTCTCTTTTTACCCACCACATTAAAAGTAAAGCATTACTAACTTGTAGTAAGAAAAAAACCTGTCACTAGCATTATTTACAGTCTTGAGCTGGATGCATCACCACTGTGAAATTAAAGCCACCCTTAAAATCTTTAATAATGTGTGTTTTCATTCTGGGTGACTCCAGTCACGATAAGAGGAAGACACTAACTGAATAGACTCCTTCCCATTCATAAAACCCTTTTTATTCTTTTTGGTCTATTGAAAGACTGGTAGAAAGAGGAGTTTCTACCACTGTTGCTGCAGGGTACTACCTTGCTTATCTCCATAGCAATACTTTGGCAGCAGAAAGAGCTAGCAGCAGAAAAGGTCTCTGATAACAGCTTAATATCCCTTCACATGCACTCCTGGTGGTATGAAATACACCCAGATGGCTTCGCCAGCCCTGGAAGCCTGGAAACTAGGCCCTGTCTAACAAAATGCTGGTAGTGGCCTCACTACTGCACATCTCAGGAATAGGCTTGAGGCAGGCTGGGTTAGTAGGTTCAGTTTCAGTCCAGGTTGGTCCCTTTCCTCCCAGTCACCTTCTCCCTCCAGCCTCGCCTGCTGCCTCTGGACCCCATCATTTGACAGATGGACACAGCCCTCTTTCCTGGCACCTTCTGTGCTCAAAACAGCGACTCACTTATGTGAGTGGACTCTTGAAGTGGACTAAAATTGAAGGAATCTGGAAAAACCCACAACCTGCTCCCACATTTCAGCCTTTAAAAGGAGGGGCTGGGTTCTGGGGGAAGGAACCAAACCACTGGTTGCAGCACAGCCTTTCTGCTGTGGAGGGGGCACCAGGAAAGCAAGAAAGAAAGGATGAAAGAAAGGAGCTCTGAGTCCTTCTTAGATATATCTTCTCTGATGTCCCCTCTAACAAAGAACTGAAACAGTCTCATGACCCAGGATCAACCTTCTTCATCTCCACACTACATTATTACTTCTCTTGCTAAGTGATCCTCAGTTATCAGCCAGGGTCTGGGATATTTTTTGTGACCGCAACAAGAGGTAAATTCTTCAGGGCAAGGGGTTATACAGGGTGTAAACATGAGAAAGGCATTTACTCACTCACAACAGCATTTTGAGGAATGGGAGAAAAGGAAGAAAAAGAACCCTGAACCCTCATAAGTAGTTATATATGTGGCATGTTGCCCCCAAATTTCAAAGGAATCTAATTTTCTTTTGTGGTCCTGAAATACATCAGCTGACATTCCTTGCTGTTATTGACTTTAGGTTAGACATATGTCTTTATTTAAGCAGTGGATCAGCCAGACACCTGCATGCTGGAAAATCATATGCCAGTATTGATTTTCTTAATAGTAATAATTCACCACCTGTAGCAGCAGTAACAATGCTTTGAAAGCTGGTTCCATAATGGCATTTGAACATTTCAGGGCTTTTTGTGCAATGAAAAATGCAGAAACTACAGTCATACATTTACCTGCTTAAGCAGAAGATTTGTCCAGTTTAGTTTTAGTTGTAAGGATACTACAGTGGTACTTGGACTAAGAAGATCCTCTGCCACTGGTGCAAAAGGAAGAACTCCGCAATCTGAACAAGAGCAAGGAAAAATGCTACAGGGAAGGCAAACTCTTCTAGTTGAATGTAGCTCAAGCGAGAGCACAGCTTTTGTAGCTTTCTGCACAACACAGCTTCTTTTCTTCAAATGCCACCACCAAAAAAAGATGGTCTAAGAAAACAAAAAGTTTGATCCAGCATAGCTTCAAGCACAAGGCAGAATCAGGGCTGGAGTTCAAGCCTGGACTCAGCTCTTGTTAACCTGCAGGAGAAGACAGCAGACACGCTGCAAATTTCCCTGAACCCGCACAGTTTGAACCATGGAGAGCAATACTCTAACCGCATCTGACCTGCTCCGCAGGCTGTCCGCTCCTGGGACTTGGACCCTGACCTTCCCTCCCCACAGAAAGCTTGACGTTTCCTCAGAACTCATCCTAGTCAAAAGCATTTAACAAAAAACTCAGTGTTGTGGAAAATAAGGTTTAGTGATTTACTTAAACAGGGGGCTATTATAGTTTTTCTATTTTAGTCCTAGCAAAAATGAAATTTGCATATTTACTGAAAATTACCAACTGTATTTTTCTCTTATAAGTTTCCCTGGCAGTTTCAGGTAGATAACATTCCCTTAGTCCTTGCCTTCAAACATTATTTTCAGGTATGCACTAAAACTTAAGTGTATTTTCTTAAGGAGCATCTTCATGTCGGAGCTGTGTGCAGAGTAAATGGGAGTGCTGAATATTAAGGTATGTCTGTGAAGCTCTAGGGGGGAAACTTTAACACAGAACTCCAGATAAAGGATATTTTCATTAATGTAACAGTAACACTATCATTCATGTGAAACTGTAAGAAAGAAAATCTAAGCATCAGGAGCAAGTTATTGCAAAATTATGTTTTTAAACACTACCTCCTTTTAAAAGCAGTATAGTCTTTCACAACTGTGAGCACCTATTTCATATAAGCTTCTTTCCACATATTCACTGAGTTGTGAACTTGAAAATTATTCACTTCATTCATAAATGTAATAAGCAGTAGCTAATGGCTTGTGTTCTTTATTCCTGTAGCCATACGGTTAGACTTGGTGATCTACAAGGTCCTTTCCAACAACAATGATTCTGTGATTGTGTTAACAATCAGCCAAGAAAACAGTTAATTGAAAATACTTCAAAATCAGTAAAACTGAGAGTCCAGTGAGCTAAGGACGAGCCATTTACATTTCTTTAAAATACATGTTTTAAACAAGCTGAGCTTTAAAGTTTTTCAATCGCAGCTGCTTTGATTTATTGGATAAACTGCCTCTCATCCCACTTTCTTACCAAGTAGAAAGAACTGTATGTACTTCATTGATAGCATGTTAAACAGGAGACTTTCCTCAAAAGCTTTGATTTGAAAAACATTTTGAAAAATCTACCCTTGTTTGCCACACAATGGTATGTTAAAATGGTATCTCCTAAAGAAATCTGGGATTAAAAGTGACCAAAACTATGGCTATTTCACAACATTAGTCTGGTCTTTATCTGAAGGGACCGAACAATGTCGGCGAGACCTTTTAAAAGTAGGTAGCATTCTACTTAACCATGTAGTTATTTAAATGCTTATGTTTTATAACTAATAAAATCATTAATGAGAGCTCTGTGTTAATTGCCACAATTATTTAGCCTGAACAGCTTAGGTAAATTCAGTGCTGGCAGTTGTCCTACAACGGAAACCAGCAGAACATCAAGAATTCTGTAAAGCTGACATCTGTTTGCGCTGACCCCCGCGAACAGGCTACCCCACAATCTCACAGCAGAAGGACAAAAACATACATATTAGTGCAAAGGATTGATTTTCAGAAATTACTTGTTCCTTTACATCTCGGCAGCAAAGATAGGAAATAAAAAGGATGGCTGGGCAAACAAGACTTGCAGTGACAATCGCATCGCTGCGGATGAAAGGAATGTGAGCCACAGGGAAGACGGGCAGATCCTCCACTGTGCTAGGGTGAGGCAAATACAAGGGATGAGGGAAAAAGAACACATGAAAAGATGGGAAAAAAGACAAGGGGATGTGAAGAGAGAAGATAATGAAATGGACATACAACCTCAAGTTCTTTTCTCAGCTCTGGGTATTTCAAACAGTAATAAAGACATTTTAAATATGCTCAAGAGGTTCGATACTTCTCCAAAATAAATACAGCAGCAGCCAGAATACACTGATGAATGTGACCAGAAAAGTCAAAGGAAAATGCAGCCATTATTTGATAACACCAGGTATTAATGCTTGCTTAGTTTTCATTAAAATATTCTTATCTGATACTGAACAAAGCCAGATCATGGGAGTTTCCTGGCAGAAGCTGGCTGATGACAGGGATCTGGTTTGGAATTGCACTCTTGGTGCACTGTAAAGTAGCTTACCCAACTGTTGCAATTACACCCACTTCAAACATTAGACATCGGATTCGAGCTCATACTGGGAAAAAAAAATCCATGGGTACTAAAGGTGGAAATGCACAACTAGGATTTGTATATATCCTTAATTATGGCACAAAGTGGCCCAGTGAAGAGGAGGATTAAATCATCATCCGAGGTGTATCTGTTTCTTTTTCTCTAGTGTGCAAGCACAAATACTAAAATGCCTTAATTAGAGCCATATGGCCAGTGCATGGAGTCACTGCAGGGTGTTGTTGATGCAGTCTGAGTGCCCAAACTACACTAATTCACATGTTTCTGAATTACTCTGAATAGTCACAGATAATAATAATGAACTCTGAAAATACCGGTTTAAAAGATCACTGGGTTTCTGATAATGCTAACAGATTCTTGTACTGTGTCTAAGCACAACTTATAAGCATACCAACTCCGTATTTATGAAGACATAAATCCAGAGTGGCTCTGACCTGGTTATGTCCACAAGAAGAGACCACTTTGGAGTGAAGCCCAGAAAAAAACAAACAAACAAAAAACCAAACCCAACAACCCGGGCATAGGGTCCATTACTGATCCAAGTCATTGTGCCATAGTGCCATTTGGAGACAGTGCATGGGGACACTCAGCATCTTACAAAACTAGTCCTTTATATATTTTAGAACAGTCATAAATCATCAAATAATGATGTATGCAGTACAATATATCCCAAAATAAATTCTAAAACTGTTGGAAGGGTTCAGTGGAAAGCCAATGCAAGCAAACATTGATTTCAGATGCAAGGACAGATTGAAATAGTTTCAAAGTAAGAGAACTTCATTTCTCAGATGATATTCTATTGGAAATCTTAAAATGCAAAGTAATTCAAATATACTGAATTCTACTTTGATTGTGTATTACCTCATCACTTGACAAACCAGAAGAAGACAGATGTTTCCTTAGCTTGCCACTAATGAGGACAAAAGGCAAACTTAACAAGCTGCTGAACTGAAGGGAGAAAAAATCCTGTGTTATAAGGCAATGCTTAAAAATAAAAGGTGGTATCAGTGAGTGGGTAATAGGCAAATAAAACCAGACAGTAAATTACTTGTTGATTATTAACCTATTGGTCATATTGCTGCTTTCAGCCTTTTTCTGCCTCACTGGACATATCCATGACAAGATCTTGCTGACACAGAGACTCCCACTTGTTGCCACTGAAACCATTTTCAAGTTGATGAGGTGTGGTCATTTACACCACCCCATGAACTGAGCTAGGTCTCTGCCTGAATCCTTGCATATACTAAACCAGTAGTTGTTAATAAGAGATCTGAGGTGTGATGAGGGGGAGAGCACATTGGGAGGAAGGGAAGGGAGGAAGGGAAGGGAGGAAGGGAAGGGAGGAAGGAGAGGAACCACTTAACAGTTAACAGTTTCTTTACAAAATGAAAATGTTTATAAAGGTCAAAATGCCTGGGATGTTAAAATACAGGGAGAGCAGAATTTTCTTGCTGCACATCAGCTTTCAGTCAAGTTTTAAATTAAGGAAAAAAGTGTCTCAAAGAGCAGCATTTTCTTTTTGTGTTTACTACAAGACGCCACAATGAATCAAACATGCTGCTGTATCTTCAGTGCCCCATTATTATCAGGAATTGTCTGTTATTT
Source organism: Megaceryle torquata (assembly GCA_024611175.1). NCBI lineage: Eukaryota > Metazoa > Chordata > Aves > Coraciiformes > Cerylidae > Megaceryle > Megaceryle torquata. The sequence continues at coordinate 67,088 of JANIJG010010788.1, read as the reverse complement.
CTATCATTGTCTTGCTTTTTATTTCCCTTGTGTGTTTCAGAACTATCTCCCATTAACTAGAAAGAGTAAAAAGCTGAGAAGTGAGACAGTAGATATAATGAAAAGAATGTTTTCTGCTCTGTGGCTGCCTGCAGACTCTGGTGGACTGCCCCTGCTCATATCCCTGCTGTTGCAGCAGCTGCTGCCCAAACTCACTAGAGAGTATATTAAGGAACTACTCATCCCTGCTTTAAAAAGAAATTAAAAATCAGAGAATCTGAAAACTCATCAAAAGATTCTGCTCAACAAAATTTTCCCAGTTTTACACTATTTTTTTTATCCCTATATATAAATTATGCTAAACCAAAAATCTTGTTGATACACTTTGACATGCTCTAGAACAGCAAATACAGTGCAATTAGAACACAGATTAAGTGATTCTGCCTTTACTTTCCTACTTCCTTATTCAGCAACAAAGAATAACCCAGGTGTCAGTACAAAGACAGAGCAGGGGAAAAGCAGGTATGGAGGAAGCACAGTGCTGCCCGTAAAAGAAAATAACAGACTAATATCTTGATTAGATTAACAGTGTTGCTCCAGATCTGATATCTCAGAAATCTTCTGAACCAATTGACATTAAGATTGACATATGAGCCATCTGCAACCAAGTACAACCAAGCACAGTCAAGCATCTTCTCTCTAGCAGTGGCCAACAGCAATTGCCCAGGAAAGGGTAAAATACAGTGGCACAAGCCTGAAGTGATGTTTCGTCTGCCCCCCCAACCTCTGCTGGACTTGATAAACTCAGGGCCATCCTGGCTAAGAGGAGATGTCTGTGCTTCAGTGCCCACTGATGGATTTTTCTTTCATTAATTGTTCCATTTTTTTTTTTATCTACTTTGATCTAAAAGCATAATAGTGCACTACTTATTCTGGCAATTTCCCATTTGCTGATTGCAGTAGCAATAATAAATGGGAGTACATTTGGAGAAGAGATAAAGAAAAAAAAAAAGAGGAATAAAATCCTAAACCTACTCATTCCTAAAAAAAGAAGAGTCTAATAGCTTATGAAGAAACAGTGTTTCTGAAACCTACCCCAAATCTCAAATATATCTGTAAAAACAATCACAGATTTAATTATCCACTAGTTCTACAGCCATGAAGCAACGTTTCTTTTATACAGAATTTCTCCCTATATATTTTTTTTATTATTATTTCTTCTATATACATGTCTAGAAACAGCATTCAATTAGAATTCCATTTTTAAACAATGTTAAAATTAGTTTACAAGCTTTCAAATTATTAAGTTCATGTTTCTCAATACTACTTAATCTTGTAATTAATAGAAAACTTCAGCCTCATTAGAAAGCTCTTCTTAAGCAGAGCTATTTGTGAACATTTCATCTTAAAAAAACCCCAGAAAAATCCTCAAGAGTGAAGGACAGCCAGGGCTTTGATGCCTTAGTAGTGTCTCAGGTATGCACGTCGAACAAAGCTGGGCTATTTCAGTTATTTATTTTTCATTCAGACTACCAGGAATCTTTTCCCAAATATTGCTATCGGAGCAATAAAAGCATTTCAAAAATCCTCAGTGATGCAATTGGAGACTGCTGACTGACAAAGCTAATTAACTAATTAATTGCTGGAATGCAGCATGGAATGTTAAAAGTAAAATCGTGCCCGTAAAGACACAAATAAATAAATAAAGCAATCTTGACATTAGAATTTAAAAACATGCTTTCCTTAAACATGTTTGTTTCATAGGTTTTAAAAGCTGTATCATCAGGGAGATACGCTTATATGCAAAGCCCTGAAGGGCCAGTACCTTTGGAATCTGTACCTATTTCATAAACAAATGGGCTTTTCACAAACCTAAGGTGACATCCTGCAAACACAGACCAGAAGGCATGACATGGGCCGTGGCCCAGTCGGTACGCTTAAAAGGACCCCACTTGTTTTTCACGTGTCACAAAACTTATCACGTGTCACAAGAAGACGGGGGAAACGTGCGGTGTGCTGCTGATGTATAAAGTCTTGGCAATATTGGATAGTATGTCAAGTAAAACTGCTTTTATGCATAGGAAGTGAACTCTGCACTGTGCTATGCAGAAGAAGGCCGTGTCCACAGCAGCCTCTCTTCTCAGAGGAAAAACTCAGTTGACTAAGAACTGATGATAATTACGTAATCCAATTCCTCTGCTGGATGTTCAAACAAAACAACGCATCTCTCTCCCTACTGAATTGGCTCTGTAAGGTTATAAAACATTTTCAAAGAACAATTTATTCTAAATATCTAAAATATTTTGATTTAACTTGTAATTAAAACATTATAATAAAATATAAACCCACCTTGTCTCTTCAGAGTATTATAATTTATTATGCAGGAAAAGGGTTTTGGTGGGAACATCAGTGAACTTCCTTCTTCAATACCTATCTCCATTAAGAGGTGGAGTATCCAAGAATAAACATCACCAAGAGAAAACAAACAGGCAGAGATTCCACCTTGCATTACTTAGAAGAATGTGTTAGAGGCATTGCTGAGACAATATAACTGCCAACAAAACATTGCTACGCGCACATCTGACTGAATTATATTCCTCTGAATTGTCACACCACAGTAAATGCTGTTGAAAAAAATCACGAGGACGTGCACTCAAGAGAAGTTTGGTACAGTTAGAAAAGAAATAAAGATCCAAATTCCTCCCAAACCTACCTTTAAATCAATTTAAAAATGAATGCAACCTCTTTTTTTCTTTTTTTTTTCCTTTTTAGAATACAGCTGGACTCAGAAAAAAAAAACCATGCCACCTTCCCTTGGGAATGTCTCTGACAAACTAGCAAAAAGCTAAACAGTATTTCACAGAAGTTATGCAGGAAAAAAAACCCAAAACAACCAAAACCAAACAAACCAAAACCACTATAGGAACAAAATAATAGTAATTAATTCTCCCTAGAATTTTGTAAGGACATCAGAAAAAAAGCCCTTAGCTGTGATTACCATTACACGTAGAGAATCACAGGCAAGTCTCCATGAAAGTGTAACAGACCAGATTATTTTACCTACAATCCACTTGTAGATCAAAGAACATATTACTAAAAACTTTAAAGAAGATACAGGTAGTTGGTGTGCAGCACTGTTTTCTCAGCTTTGGAAAGCTTTCCATGCTGGACACCACATGAAGCACAGCTGTGGCCAAGGTGGCACTCTGTGATGTAAAATTAAATGTCTTATCCATTACCTATAAAGCGACTGTTCTGCCATCACTACACTGGTGGATTTGCACTGTGAGCTTAAAGGACATGCCACTCATCCAGAAAACATGCCCTGGAAATCAGAGCTGGGACCGTGGCATGGAGCAGAAATTGTCCTGGCTTGGGGAGGGATGCACAGGGGCAGCCCAAGCCCCGGGCATGGCTCGCCTTGAGCTTGAGGCTGGCTGTGATGAAATGATGTTAGTGATGGCAGGGTGAAAAGGGAAGCTGCGTAATGCATTTGGCAGAAAAATAAACGCCGTGTAATATGTCAGAGGTACTTAAGAAAAGCAGAGTGTCTTTTTCCAGGAGAGAAACAGAACTGCTGTCAAACCAAATTTTTGCTCTTCTGAATCTTCTGAGAACATCCTGTACCATACACGTGTGTTGTTCTCCATGGGACAAACCTCTCAAATGTGGCAAGTTAACATAAAACCTAAAATAAATGAGTTATTACCAATGTACAGACCTAATACCACACCTTTATGTGTGACATCAGTCTTCCAGTAAAAGCTCTAGACATCCTCCCTCCTCTTTTTAATTACTGTTATGACTGCCTGCATGACAGAAATCCCCTTCTCTTGAACACACGATCATTTTGCTACCAAAAGAAGTTAATTTCAGTAACATCACTGTTAAGAATTGCAGAAGTGGGGATAGGCCTCGCTATTTTAAAACCATCACGCCTTTGTGAACTGAATAGGAGAGTTTATCTTTTGCTGCAACTGTTGAATTCACCCACTTGTACATGACACGTAATTTTCACCGAGTTGAGTGATCCAGTCTCGCAACCGTGACTCAATAAAATATTCACTTACCCAAAACCGAGAACATAACCAGAAACTGATGGTGGAAAAGCCGGTTTTCCTCTGGCAGCAGTAAGTTTTCTGGCAGTTGTGAATTTTGAGATGGCTCAATTTGGTGGCACTTGTTATGTTGATTTAACCTCCGCTTTCATTAACTTGTTTCTCTCCCTGCCTTTGCTCTCTACATTGCAGGTCTTAGGTTACTGATACCTGGGCGCAAAGAGGAAAAACAATAACAAGTGCAAAAATCAAGGGAAGCATTGGCAGTACTCCTGTGTACTTATCCTTAATCCTCCCTCTTTGGAGGCACAAAATGCCCTCGTTCAGTAGCTGGCCTCCACGTTAATTGTATTTTTTAAAACCTATTTTCAAGATACATAGAAAGCAGTTACCGTCTCTTTGTATTACAGATCGAAAGGACACGAGCTGTGGGCCATTCCAGAGATTAAAATTGATCTACTGCACTCTGCCAGGCTGGCAACATCGAAGACGTGGAAAAAGTCTGCAAGTACAAGTTCTGTTAGCAAAACCACTTCAGATTTCACAGTTTTATCAGCTTTTGTAATTTCAACTAGTTCCATTTAATGCAACACCAAGCTTTCAACAAAATTCTTCTAGATTTCTTTGGATTGTTATTACTTTTCTTTTGTATGTACAGAACCATTGCTTTTAAAGGCCTAACTCGTACCTATTTTCACCGGATCGGGCCGATGGATTTGCTGTATATGGGGAATTTTGACACAAATATTTTAGTTTAGGATTGTTTGGTGTCTGTGGGAATACTCAGTTCAATTAGGCAGGGAACCAGGTCCCCCCAGACCAGTCTGTGTTTCTTGTTAACTTCTATCACTGAATGAAGAGAAGTGTACTGCTAGCCCTTGCTGAACGGCCAGTTCAGCGATGCACACACAGTGAATTTCACACGTCCTGACTCTGAGGGGTTTTTATATTTCATGCAGTATTCAGAATTCAGACCGCAAGAGCTGCCCAAGCACAATGAGCCCACCATTCACCTTCTCAGGCTACTTTAAATCCTTCTGGTAGCCTTGAAAACCTAGCCCTTTGTACTGACTGTTTCTCTTCACTTAGCAAACGCGAGAGATGAAAGTCAGTGGAAGTTTTGCTATTGATTTCAGCGGCATCAAGGCTTCACTCAAGAAATTCAACAGGTGAGTTCCATGAAACACTGGCTGACTTTGACCACTGTGGTGCAGCATTTCCTACGGACACTCAAACTACTCAAGGCAGAAATGCCTCGGCCAGGGGATGGTTGGTTTGAGCTCTGCTAAGTGGAACAGCTGCCCTTGTTCTCCGAGTGCTTATGTCATGCTCAGTCCATCTTTATCTGCTTTCAGACAGGGGTCTGAACTGAGCATCTCACATGCACAGAGATACCTGCCACGAATGTGGAAAATGGATTAGTACACTGTCCAGTCTCCTACTTTACTTAACCTCAGATTACTTCGTTTTCACTGTTGCTTGTTCTGAAACCACTCTGCAGATTACCCAACCCACACCCTCATCAACTCTGCAATCTGTGGTTTGCATACACAATATTCTGGATCCCACTCCCGGGCTGGATGCCTTCTTCCATAAATACCAAAGGCATGGACATTTGCACATCTTTGCATACATATCTTCATGCATATACTTTAGGAGATATCCACTGCGATGTTAAAATATGCGTTATAAAGCCTTAGAGTTACAGAGTCATTCTTTGTGCCAAACCGAACTGCAGAACTTTGGCAAACCCCTGTTTATATGGTTGCTAAATGCTTGAGATGCTGTGATCAGTAACATGCATCCATGCTGAGGTCAGAAGCACTGTGCCCTCTGCTGCATGCGTGTCCTCAATGACAGAGCGACTGTGACCACTGGTCACTGGCAGATGTTCTTGAAGATCGTCTCTAAACTGGCAGATACTGTCTGCTCAAAAGCCTTGATTAGAAGAGATGATCATCAATGTATGGACTCCCAATTCTCCTGCCTCCATAATGATATAAAGTGTTCAGGCTCAGATGCCCAAGGAAGTGGGCTGGCCAACACACTTCCTAGTACAGTGATCCTTCATGAAAGAGAAACCAAAATATAGCTTTGATGTATGACAACTCAACCTTCCAACCTAACTGCCAAGTGACAGGATGACTTCTGGCCACCCTGATCAGACAGAGTGACAACACAGCAGCAGCTGGTTTTCTAGACAGGCAGTATGACGATGCAGAGTTCTGCACAGAGAGCACTGTTAATAGAGAACAATTGCAGAAGAAAGCTCTCTGGATTTCTTCCTTCCAGCTTCTGCCAAGCTAATCGCTTTTTCCCCATAAAGAAGCAGGAGACAAACCCACCCACTGAAATTCAGCATAACAGCAAAACAAGTCTCAACTTCATTTTCCTGCTTCTTAAAGATACCATCAATTGCAAATAAATCTACTGTACTTTAGAAACTGTGGATTTATTTAGTATTAATAATACAAATACTAACAAGAGACAGGCATGGTTTTGAATCCGAAAAAGTAACAGGCCGGGAGTTTCTGAAATGATGAGAAATGACTGAATCAGTTTAAACAAAATAAGCACACTCTTGAGACAGTCCAGCTGAAACTTTTCACTATAATGTCTGGGAGTGCTCAGAACCTGGCCATTTCTGGCCCAATTGACAGAATGAATTAGCAGCTGTGCTTTCACTGTGCATCTCAAACCCATAAAATCCATACAAAAAAAATGGGCTAAGAAGGAGTAAAAACAACATTAAGAAATGCACAAGGCAAAAATCCCTTTACAGCAAAGAATTTCTGCTATTTTGAGCAGTATTCAGAAAATCAGAGGTTTTAACAAACTGAACGTGGTGCACTGGAGAAAAGAATCAGGTAAAGCAATATAGGGAAAATGTTTAGTACAGTTGTCCTTCACTTTCTGCCTTCCTGTATGAAGAATGAACGTGAGGAAAGAAGGCTTTGGAAGATGATGCATCAACTACCTGGAGATAAAAGACCCACAGCCAACATCCTTTAGGTCAATTTACCAGAAGTGTCTTGCACAATCTATAAAACACAGAGGCAAACATTTCCTGTGGCAAAAGTGTCAAAGCCAAACAAACAAGTACCAGCAGCAAAGCTCACCAGGTCTAAGATAAATGCAGCCTTAGGATTAGCATTGACTGAATCGCTGTCAGAAATATCCCACCTTGAACAAAATTCCTAGTTAGGGTTTCGAACGGGAAAGGCAGCTGTCGTTACTTTACTTCCACAACTAGATGAGAGAGTTTTATCCCCGTTTGCCTGGTTTGAAAAGTGCTTGTACCTCATCCTTCTCTTGGCATTAACTGAGTAAATTGACAGCCCGTCACATTGAGCCTATTCCCATTGCAGCCTTCTTTAATTTTGTGCATCCAGATCACCATACACAGTCACACGCTTCATTTTACCACTCTCAGTAGTTTTTTGTGTGGCCTAGCTGATATTTAACAAAGTCTGCTGCAATTTGAAATGTATGAAAATGCCATTATTCATCAGAAACTTGTTTAGCCTTTACAATAAAGAAGAGGCTGAGTAAACTACAAATGTGTTTTCCATTACATAATCTGGGAGAATTCCTGTTCACTCTTTCACCTTTCTGAATTGCTTAACGTATTTTTTTTTTTAAATGCATTTTACAGCAAAGGGAAAATTTCACAGACACTAATACACTTAAATATTTATTCGGGTCATATATCATTCTGCTATTCATTGAACAGTAAGTAGCAAAGAAAAACTCCACTTACATTGTTCACTAGATGTAAAAAGGGGAGTGGAGCTCATGAAATGTACCACCTTCTGCTAATCTCTGGTGCAGTGAGTTATCAAGCTGCTCTCATTTAAGCAGGTCTTTCTGCTACCAGGTATGTCAAATGTCATTCCTAAATTCACACCACCACTTTGAATGAGAGCCCTGCTTTCCACAAGCACTATTTCAAGCTTTCTCAATTTCATAACTTGATTGGTTTATGATAATTTTTTTTTTCTCATTCTACATAGAAACTTAATCAAAAAGTTAAAAGAATGCTCATACAGTGTCCCCAGTCACTTGTCCCCCAGTCTCCCATGCCACACCTGGGTTGTACTTTACCCTGAAAACGTGGGAAGACTAATACAACTCACAACTGCATTATGGAGGTGCTAGCCCAAAGCGCTGCTTTTTGTTCTTTGTACTGAGGATCCACACAATGTGTAAAGATCTCATCCTTACCCTTTAGGAGTGAAAAAGAGGAGAGAGGCACCTCTCTTACAAGTATTATTAGAAATCATGTGTAGGAAACTGAAAACATCAGGGTAATGCCGCTCACAAAGCACTGGGATGCACCATCAACCTGCAGTTTAACGAAGAAACCAAGTCCCTTAAAAGTTCTGTGCCTCAAACACCTAAGAAAGTTTTCTATGACAGCAGTCAAGTGACAGACCTTTCCTCTGAGGGTTTTGTTATGCACTATGAGTACAGTATTTGTACAATGACTGAGAGAAAGGAAGGAGAGGATTTGAACATACACACAGGGTAGATGTGTGTCATCTCCAGACAAGTCTGGCTCATGTATTTAGTGTCAGCATACTGATGATGAAAAGCTGGGATTATAGAAATCAGCCTATTTCCTGAACAGGTACAAAAGACATATCCAATTGCCCTGAAAGAATTTTGATTAAAAGAACAACATCCTTCAGCATTGCAAAGGTTAAAATTATAACTTAAGCGAGCACAAGATAATTGTCTCGGTGGGAGCAAGGCTAGGGTTTTGTTTGGATTTTTAATCTTTGTAGAGATAAAAGAAATTTCAAACTCCCATCACATTTTTCTGCATTAGCTTCACAGCTTCTCCCTTAAAATACTGATAATAAATGATGGTACTTAAGGCTTCCAGAAGGAAGAAATGGAAAGTAAATTATAATGCATCATTTGCCTTTTTTTAGAGCATCATCTTACAGAGACATTGGTGTATGCTTGCAGAATCAGATCAGCACTGGTAAAACCACACCATGCAGAAGTATCTGATGCTCTGGGCTAGCACCATGTCTATCACTCTCAGAGAGGAAATTCCTTTCCTTGCATTTGGTTTTTAAAATGTTTCCAGTCAAAGGCCCTCATGCTGTGGACTGCTGAGTTCTCTACTAGCAAGGGAGAAGGAAGGTACACTGGTATTATACTGGTCTCCAAACAGACAAAAGCTAAAACCTCTGCTGGCCAACACCAATGCTCCACCTGTGATTACATCTGTACTCTCACTCCTCCTAGGCTTTGGAATGCCATTCTGCTCCACAGTGATGTCACTGAAGCCAAAAAAGTCTCAACAGGCAGGAATCAACAAAAGCAAGAGGCTCTGAATCTAATCCAACAGCTCCATAAACCATTTCCCAAGTTTTGGGCAGAGCTTCTGTAAATAGTCGGGGGGGGGGGGGGGGGGGGGGGGGGGGGTGGTTTGTGGGGTTTTTTTTTTTTTTTTTTTTTTTTTTTTTTTTTTTTGGTAATTAAAAATATCAAATTTATTTTTTTGTATC
>JANIJG010010788.1:0-57519 GCA_024611175.1 Megaceryle torquata | reverse complement strand
GTGGGTGGTGGGGGGGGGGGTGGGGGGGGGGGTGGGGTGTTGATGGTTTTTTGGGGTTTTTTTTTGTTTGTTTGTTTGCTTTTGTTTGCTTGGTCAAAAAAAGTGCCAAATTAATTATTTGCATAACCGTTCCTATATAGCAAGCATGGTATTTTAGTTAGCCTGACAAAAGGCATCATCTGGTATGGAGGAATGATTTGTTTGATCACCAATATTACAAGAACTGTTGAGAGCAAATCCTAATTAATACACAAGGCAAGTCCAATTTAATAACCACTTCTCCTGACTATCAAATATTAATTTAAAGTTAAGATGACACACTTGGGGCACTTACTGGGCTACCAATAACCCATGAGGGTTTTCCACTTCCAAAGTATTACACAGAAGTGCTATCCACTGAAGTTTAGAAATAAGATTTAATAAGATTTTCAGATGGGATTATTTCCTGTGGGATTTTAATGTCATCTAATAGGAGGTGCTACAAAGGCAACCTATCTTAATGCATTATCTTTGATGCTACTTTTGTTTTAAGTCAGGAAGATTTTCGTCCTCAGAATGAAAGACTCATTGAGCGTTTCGAAGGCAGCTATCAGTGGAGAATTTCTCCACGTGTGGATCCTGATACACAGCCCTGGACCGACACCACTGTTGTGAGCAAAACTGTCTTCACTTGGGGAATTCTTACTTGATTTTACTTCTTGCCAATTAATACAAACATCTAATCGGTGACTCGGGTCCTGAGACAAAGGAAGATGTAAATAAACCCTTCACCTCGTGACATACGGACGACTGGGTGAAACACTAAACACTCCGCTCAGTACACACCACAAAACGCGTTAGTCTGCCTGCGTGCTCCACTTACACCGTGGCACGTTGCTTCTTACTTGAGAAGAGGTGAACGGTGACACTGCTTGGGACTTGCCTGAAGCAAGCTTTTGAGAAAAAAGGGTGCTACAGCAACCTGGCCAGGTTGCCATTATCAGTTTGCTTTCCTTGCTCAGCATCTCCAGGGTATTTGAACATAACTGTCTTATGCTAATGTTAATGCAAGTATCCATAGCACAACAGGATAACTCAGGCTGGAAAGGGTGCTCAGGAGGACTCTGGTCCCACCTCATGTCAGGTACGGGGTTGACCAGGTTGCTCAGGGCACAAGCGCTCTCAGTCAAATCGGTAACCAGGTAGTTGGTATTTTGTAACTTTCCAAATGCCTCTTTTATTAGGGAATTATCAGAAATCAAGCAGTGCTAGATGAGCAGGAAGATGAGAAGATTTCAATTCCCCAGAATAATGGAGAGTGAGTGGTTTGGGTACTGTTACTCTAAACTGCACTGTTCCTGTCATTTCTTAAACAGTAACTGGTAAAATTATTTTCTCAACTCTCATTGCTGTCTTCAAGCATTTACTTTTTTTAAAGCATGCCAGACATGGAGATTTCAGGCAAAGGTACATACAGCACTTCACTTTCCCCTCCTGGTGGTTTGATGAAGCTACTCACATGCCCTGTACATTAGCTAGCCCTGTGTGCTAATAGACTTCTTCCTAAGATCCTATCTGCCATCTCTTTCAGGAATCTTTCTAATATTTTTCAAAGCTGCATCAATATTCCTTCTGCTATTTTAAGGGAGATTTTAATTTTATTCTTGGGATTGGTCTTCAGAAGACAAAATCTTTTACCATCTTTCATTATCAAATGACACTGAACTTAAGTTTTGTTTCTTGTTACAGGCTTTTAAGATGTAGGCATTAAGTCTACAGTTCACACTGAACTGTTTTGCCTCAAGGAAATCTAGACTTTAATAGCTATATTAGTCACACGTCTCTGTCACATTATTTCATCATTTCTCTTGGTTCCAAAGAGGTTTTTCCCTTTGAGAAACAGGTGAGGTTTGCTTATGCTGTAAGACATTTCAACTAAGTTCGCTTTAAAGTAAAATGGGATGGCAAAATGCAGGCTGAACACTCCGAAGAAAATGTCAAAGTTGGCAGATGTGTCATTTCAAGCTATTTCTCATTTTACCTTTCCTTGGCTTTAACAAATGCAGCATTAGCCCATCTAATGATGTGGGAGTACTTCACAGGAACACAGATCAAACAACAGTCTGCTTTGAACATCTGTTCTTTGAGAAGTCTCGGAGATGCCCAAAGTCAGTGATTCCAGCACACACGTTGTTTATACAGGAATGCTCTGGCTTTGCGTATAGGAGCGATAAAAGTTGAACCAGCATATAAGAAACAGAACGCAGCCAGCCAAGGCGTCTATTGCCAGCCTCCTAGCTGTATGAATCCACTGTACCTACCCTTATTTCACAGGCAGGTTGTTACCTCCCTGTGTGTTATTTCCTAGTTTATGCTACAAAGTAAAATGCGCCAGACTCAGTCTAAAACATCACCGAAATACAGTCAAAACAAAATAGTTTCTTCTTTGCTTCAGAAAATTCCAGATTTTGTAATTTGTCAAGCTTGCACACGAGCAAAGATAGTAAAGCTGCGTGGGTCACTCGAAATTCGGTCTCATTTGAAACAAGTGATGTTAACTTGCATCATATAAAAATAGAAAGTTGAAGAGCTTAATCTGAAATTTCAAATTAAAATCCGTAAATAATGAAACATCAGATATCATTAAGTATTTTCTTCTTCACAGGTATATAACATTTTCTTTCAAAATTTGTCACTCTTTTTTGGAAGAAAAAGACAGTTCTTTGTCAAAAAAGATAAAGACACATCCTTAGCTAGCAAGATTAATAGGACTACAGTGATGTCCATGTAGCTGGACAGTCTCCAGCAGCTTCAGGCATCTCCCTGGCACCGTGAGGCAGAGCACCTGTATTTTTCCATGAAGAGATCAGGCTTTTAGGTACATCCCCCTGAGCTGGATGCAAGGAAGTGTCTCAGTTAAACCACAGCAACACTCACTGAAGCTCTCAACAGGAAAACCCCCATACACACCAACATGCCTAACTCTCTTCCCTCCCTGCTTTTTCAGTGAGAAACATACAATTGTAACTAATCCTCAACTAAGGGGGAGTTTTCAAGGTTGCAATTTTCTAAGTTGCCTATAACAACACCTATACTATCTGTCTTCATATCTAATTATGTTCTTTGACACTCCATTAGGCTGTGGTTGGTGTTTTCTGCAGCTGCATTGCAAATTCCTCTCAGGACTACAGACCACTCATAAACAAATGAAAACCCTACATTGTAAAGCAGATTCCTGGGTTCCAAAAATAACAATAAGGAAAAAAAAAAAAAAAAGAAATTTTAAAGGTAACTTGCTGAGATGAAAAAGATGCCTGTGGCCTTTTGTCTCCGCCTTCTTGTAAAACAAAGATTTATCGGTCTTTCTCTTCTACTCACCTTAATTCACATGTAGACTACACTGGTTTTGGTGGTGGGATGGGGAAGGACAGGGCTGAAATTTGAACAACTGAGCAGGAAATAAATTTGAGGTAATCCCTCTGGAATCCTTCAGTTTCAGTCACCTTCTATCAAGGTCTGCTTGGGGGAGAGAGGAGTTTGTCATTCAGTCCTGCCATCTCTCCCATAAGAGCGGATGCTGCACAGCTGGCTGTAGGCAGAACAAAGCCAGCTGCTGCTGGGCAAAGCAGACTCCCAAGGCCACTTGAAACAGCCACAAGAATTCCTCTGCCATCCACAGCATCAGTCTGAGGTAGCCATGACTGCTGCTGATTCTCCTTATGTTTTACAAGCAAAGGAAAGAGGAGGTGCTGCCAGGCGTGACATTCATCTTACTCATCCCTGCCCTTTGTCAGTCTGCTGTGATACTACACTACTGTAGAGGAGTATCTGGAAAACAGTGTATGGTGTGGTGGAGGAGAGATTGGTGAGGATCACCTGATGATTCCCCTACGTGTGCACATGAAGCCTTGTTTATCTGGGACCAGAGGAAAACTAAAAACTTCTTAGTGAAAAGGATGCACAAGGAAAGAGATAAAGGCTGAAGCCTCATTCTCCCTGGATGCTCTTTCCTCTAGAGCATCCTTTAAAGAAAGAGGTATTCATAGCCTTAGTGATTTGTCAACTAGACTCAAAAAGTCCCACAGAATTGCATTACCCCATACACAAAAACACTGTTCTGCAATAAGCCCCTGTCACGATGTAATAGGTATATATGTATTCTGCCTATTTCTATAGGAAACAAGTTTCATGACAGATTATTTTCTGGCTTACCTACAGGAAAACTGATGTGAAAATGTCCTTCCTTCCCATTTCTCTTCTTGGGAGGAGGTGACTCATAGCATGACATGATCTCATTGGAATCATCCTGTTATCACAACGTAGCTGATGATATAACCCTTGATGAAGTATCAAAGTTGACCTTTTAGCAGCCTAAAGGATGGGGATGCCTGCCCTCGGCTTCTCTGGAAATTTCACTTGGCATTCCTCCATGAATTTCTGTCTCTGCTGTGTTTGGTAATGGTCTTATGTTTTTATCCTTGAAAGAAATGCAGGTCATCAAAACAATGTAAGAGAGGCAAAAAAAAAAAAAAAAGTAAGAGGCTGAATTACTAAGACAAGATGTGCTCATGGTCCTCAAGGTCTGAGGCCATAGTTGCGACGTGCAAAGGAGAACAGTGAAGTGAAAGGAAGTGCAATGCCAGAAAATAGACCTAACTTCTGCTTTAGATTCACTTCATGCTTTGAAAATGGAAACCATGAGTGCTCCACTTTAGAGAGCACTCATGCTGTAACCCTCCTACTGACCTCTGCACGGAGATGCTGAGAAATTCTGTGCTTGAAAAGGATGCAATTAGCAATAATGATTAAGAATCATACAATAATTAGTACTTAAGAAAACCACTTGTCCTAGAGAGCTGTCAGTTAAAGACCAGAAAGAGATTAAAGACGATCCAAATCACTAACACGATACTTTGGAAGAGAAATGGGATCTGCTTTTATATACTGAAGAATCAGGTATGTCCCAAGTGCTAACTGCAGTTCCACTGCTGGGAAAGACAAAAGCAAAAGTTAAGAGTAACACTGGAGAATGTTCTGGGCCAAGAAATAAATTAGCAAGTATCCACTGATAAGCAATTTTTTGAGGAAAAAAACCCCATCTGTATAGCATTTGGAAACAAGACAGAATGTACTGTTACTTCTAACAAAACTTCTTTGGCACTGCAAGGTTATTCCGGTGAGAAAATTGCATAGTCTTACAAGACTATTTCCAGAGGACCTCTGTTTCCCACCTCTGAACCTTCACACCTAGAAGTCTCACGCACTTGTATGACTCTTGGGCTAGTAGAACTGCTACAGCTCTAGCTCACCAAAGTGAATACTCACTAAAGCAAATCTCCAGAAGAGTTTTTCATCTCTATGTTTCATAACTCTAATTGTTCCCCGCTGGTCCTTATACTGACTTCTTATAGCTTGAGTCACTCACTGACTCCTATTTGCAGTTTCTCTGCGGTTCTACTCTGCCTACCCTCTTCATGTTCAGTGATTCCCAAGCCTTTCTGGAACTGCTCTTTTATTGTTTTATTCCATGTGCTGTTGCTCTTTAGAAGACTGAGAATATCTTCTGAGCAACTAATAAAGGCATAATGCCATCCATCATCTTCATATGACCACTTTCTAAAAATGACATTTAATATAAAACCATAAGGCAAAAATCAGAGCAGTGCAGGGAGGGAATTTGTTAGCAGTGGTAGGAGTGTGAATCCACCCGATTTCATTTTACAAGCATATTCTGAAAGCACAGACTCGCAAGCCCGCTGGTTTATGGTGCACTTTCCCTACAATTCTATTTTTTTGTTTGCATAGTCCTCTTTTCAGTTAATACACTCTGCAGCCCAAGGCCCATGTGCTCACCCAAGTGACACGCTTAGCACTGCCTGGCACATTAAAAATTCACAGTCAGATGAGAGTCTGGGGCACTTCACGTCTGAAGTGATTTCTGGAGAGAGTGTTTCACAAACTGTGCTGAAACTTTTTAATAAAACAGCCAGAGCATTCACCTAATTAAGCCCAATGTCACTTCCAGAAGGTTTCCAAGGTAGAGAGATTGGTTTTATAGCAGGCACTCATGCAGTGTTCCCAACCTCATTCTCCCTTGTTCAGGATGTATGTTCATAACTGTCCAGAAACTCATTGCTTGCTTTTAACCTAGATGCATTTTTCTTCTTCACCATTTCCCGTCTGTAAATCTGTTCATTACCTTACACAATTTATTGCCTTCCTTGAATACTGCATTGTTTAGCAGCTCACAGTACTACTGCAGGTTTCAGACCTCATTTTAACACTTCATCTCCTTCTCAGAGCGCCAGGACCACTGCAGCCAAAACACAGAAACTCCCTCTTCATCCATGATGCATCACCCCAAACTTCACTAATCTTCATTGTTTCAGAGGTGACACTCCCTCTCAACTATCCATCTAATCCCACGACTCAAAGCAGGTCCCAAGTTCCCATCTCAAGGATGCACATTCTCTCTCCAGATTTTAATACCTTCTCGAAAGAAGAAAAAAGCCCTTCACCTTACTGACTTTACTGGGAACATCATACGCCTTCAACTGTAAACATAAATTACCGAAGAAAATAGAATATTTGTTCTATTTTCTCCGAGGAAAGATACTGCCTGTTCCAGTGGATGGACTGTTCTTGGCTTCAAAGGCTGTCACGTGTGACTCTCCCCTTCCTTGACAGCATGAGCTGGTTCACAGATTACACTTGCTGCCCATCAGCACCAATAAAGAATCCTTATTCTTGCGCTCAGCTTTACATTGATGCAAATAACATAATCAGGCATGTCAGCAGGATCTGTGCATGCACGGCTGATCAAAACCTACTTATTCTATTTTCTATTCACTTTATTCCTTACATATGGGGGGTAGGGACAGGGACACAGAGAAGGGAAGACAAAAGAACCTCCTGACCAGATTGACACTAGTTTTTATGCCTAGTGTAATAAACAAAAGTTACTTGGGTCACCCAAGGGCAAAATTATGAGCCATTAAATTGTAATTGATCTGTCATGATTTTCATCAACTGAGACTTTTAACCTTGATGATACAAACTTCAGGGATTATGAAGATCTCTAGCCAGGACCCAGACACAACCTTGCTTACCTCCGCACCATAAAAAAATGTTAATAGTTTTGTCCTTCCTCCTGCCCTTATAAAATAAGTTGCTTCCAACTTGGCCGTTGCCTGCCAACAGTAACTCGATAGTACCTTTTCTACTTTACTTAGGCAAGGTGCCATCCTTACCTGGGACACACAAGCAGACCAGATTTAGCACAACAAAAGAGTACTCGATGGAATGTACGTGATGTAGAAGGAACCACCTAAAGTAACAGTTGCAAAACGTGGAGCCTACTCCCGCAGACGTGCGGGACTGCACGCGTGGCAAAGGAGCAGCAGACAGACCCTTACACCCGGGGCTTTGAGCAGCAACTGAGCAAGAGGAAAGTTATGTTGAAGTGCTCACCTGCTCGTGCCTGTGTTCAGTTGACTGATACAAGGGGTCATTCACCAGTGGAAGTGTGAAATCAATTTCATATAAATTGGAACACATGCACAAAAAAATCTTAGCGCTGCCTAAAGATATATTTCCTTTGGTATGTTCTCTGTTTCCTTCAATCACCTTAGTATTTATGGGGTGGCTGAAAAAGAATCCTATACATTATTTATTAACATTGATTTTAAGCAAGTCATTCAATCCATAACCATGAATTACCTAAGAAAATAGAGTGTTTATCTTTTTTTTTTTTAATCTTTAAAGAAAATTAGGTATTTAATTATTAATGGGATTTTACTATTGAATTCAGCAAACAGGTCCTTCAAAATAGCAGAGGGGGGCAGAGAGAACTGGCCATAGTACAGGTATACAATGTGTCCACGTCTTCATTTAAGGAAGTACTGGTGCTAATTGAGAAAAAAAGCTGCATCTAATTTCAAAATACATATATATAAATAACCTCCTGTTCCTGTATTTTCTGAATTTACATTTGAAAAGGGCTCATTTTCACCAGAGGCCTTTATCTTCTGTCTAGTTCAGTTCTGCTCCGCTGACCGCTTATTCCAGTAACAGGCTGCAATGAAAAATCCCGTGGCAGGCGCAGATCAATTACTCAGTGATATTCCCTTATCAATAATGATTAAGATTATGCATTGTTTCACTTCCCCTTTAATTCCTTCTGTCATGAAGAAATGGTTACACCCCTCCTGCGGGGCAGAGGAAAATGGAACTCATGAAAATTAAATTACTCAGAAGTTTGTAAAAATCCTATCTAAGCTGAATGGAAAACGGCCAATTAAATACATCAAAGAGCAAAACCCAATAAAACAGCCCAGGCTCAGATCCCTGCTCTGCCCATGCAACCCTGTGGTGAGGCGATTTTGCACAGTATCATACGAGCTAATGACCCAATCAAGAGCATCCAGGAATGCAGCTCTGCCAAAGTACTAGCTTTCAAGCATTTTTTACATAATGCTTTTTTAACTTCAATCCCTTACAAATTCACATACCCCTAATTTCAACTTCCTGGAGTTTTGCTTGCCCCCGATTTTCAGTCATCCTCATCTTGTAACATTTACTATCTTCTGATGACAGGTCTGCTGTACATAGCCAAGAGTATACATAGCTTTTCTGCTAACACATTCTTCTGATGAATCTGTTGCTTTATCAGTCCTTAAAACATCAGCTTTTTCATTACTGTGATATTTTTTATTCCATTAAACCACTTACAAGTAACTATTAATTTTTTTATGAGTTATCAGTCACCATTCATTTATATCCAGGCAAAGAGCAACCATTCATAAAATTGTGTGTTGTGTGCTATGTGACTGATGAGATGCTGTAATTTATTAAGCAAAAAATATTTCCCTTAGTCTGCTCTTCTGAAATTATTCTTACAGCTGAGAAGGTCTCACAGTCAGGCCAAAGCCTAACCGCCTACATCTGCATTCTGCTTGCTTTTCTTGCTCTGTCTAAGGCAGTGATCAACAAGGAGATGCATCCTGCCAGAAACAGGACAGCTTGTAGTGTTAGCACTCCTGCTGACTTCCCAAGACAAGGCAACCAGGAGCACACGCCGCGACCAGAGGCACTTGCAAGCCCCCAGGGTGACCCACATGCAGTTTCTCTCCTATTGTCCATCACTAGTTCACACACGCTATTGGAGGCAAGAAGAGTTTTTAGATGTAGCCCAACTATGCTGTACTTTTAACCTTACAACTTTTCTCATGGGCCTGGAAATTTGTTTTTCGTTAGCCAATTTATGCAGCCTGACTTACTCAGAAAATGTGGCAGGTTATCATCACTGCAGTTATCTGCTCAGGTCTACCTGAGCCTGCCCTGTCTTCCTGTGCTGCCCTTTCTCATGCCATGTTTTCCACCATGAAGCCCCAAGCCCTAGTGAGCACACAGCACACTCTCCAGATCCCACCTCTCACAAATGCCCCTAACATCTGCTAGCTTCCCCCCAAAGCCAGTTCAGGAGCCTCTGCCTGCTCTTCAGACTCTGCATCTTCCTAGCGCTCTTCTTCTTTCTCAGGAGAAAGGTGTCCTGCCAGGTGCCAGCACTGCAGCCTTGCTGTCACTGAGGTACCCTATCAATATCTGAGAAGCCCTGCAGAAGGCAAAGCCAGTAGCTGTTCTTTGAACAGTTCACTTTCTTCTCATCCCCTTGCCTGCATCTCCTCCCTCCTCTTTCTTATTCTCTGCCATATCAAGGAGGCCACAACTTCAGGTTCTGAAAAAAAATGCATCTCTAATAAACTAAATGCTTTAAGAGTCAGTGTAAAGATTATTCTTTACAGCTGTTTCACTAGAATACATACACATTCCTGCTGAGACCAGCAACAGAGGGATGGAAGAGTGGCACTGCAATGGGAAAGATGTGTTTATCACCTGACCACACAGCTATTCGGAACAGGCAGGATCACTGTAGTACACGGAATTCCTCTGCAAAGAAGGACTATATGCTGCTTTTGAATGGCAGATATGCAAGGGGAAAATGACAACAAAATCCCAAAGGCAGACCAGAATGCAGAAGAAAAACCCAGGAACTACTCTGAAGTTTCTAATCCAGTGCTCTGGAGTTGCTTCTTTGGGTTAAGGGTGTTTCCAGAAGGACACAGTGTAGATCTGATTCTGCAGCTAAGGCAGCGCTGAGAGAGAAGGTGCATTCGCATGGATCTTAGGGACCCGTGGGTACTCCCGGATTTAATCCAGAAATGGAAAATATCATTAAATTTGCCAACCTATTTGAGGTGGTCAAAATAACAACACAGTGGCTGGTGCCTGCTCTGCCTTCTTTTGTGGTCCATTTCATATTTTTGGCCCATCTGTGTCTTTGCAGACTTCTAATTTGAAAAGTAAAGCTGTTTCACAGTTGTACGGTGAAAGATTCACATACAAATCTTTCTTCTGGAAGACTTCCTCCGAAGCAAACCCCAACACAATTTGAAGGCCATCAGGTAAAGAAGCCTGTCCTTGCTGTTTCTCTTGATGAAATGCAAAAAAAACCAGAACAGGTGCTTCCATTGGCAGCAATATTACAATTTCTAAATTATTTTTATTTCTATCAATATCTTGTTGACCCCCCCCCACTTTGTCATTGCTTCTGAAAGCTGCTGCATTGCAGGCAATGCAAAGCATCCTTAACTACATAGGAGAAAAAGAGAACAAAGATAGTAAACTCATTTCATTTGCTTTGTTTCCCACGCAGTTTCATCAATCAATACTAT
Source organism: Megaceryle torquata (assembly GCA_024611175.1). NCBI lineage: Eukaryota > Metazoa > Chordata > Aves > Coraciiformes > Cerylidae > Megaceryle > Megaceryle torquata. The sequence goes on along the minus strand of JANIJG010010788.1, from coordinate 46,807 downwards.
ATATTACCTGAAATTCTGCTCCTCTCATAAAACCCTTTCAGTCATGACTTTGGGGATCTATTTTCAAAAGTTAGGAAGTTTAGAAAATTACAACCTACCCATATCATTTTTTTTTTAACTTATCAATAATTCTGGTTTGTTCACATAGAGGGGAAAAAAAGAAGTAAAAAACAATACAGTAGGTGTGTAACTGACCTCAAGAAATAATAGCCTGCAGATTTGAATAAGATTTTTATCTGCAATGATTACACTCTGATCAGTCTAAACAAGTGATTTGCAGTCTGATCACACGTCCCGCTGGCCTGGATGACAGGTACCCCATATACTCTGGCATACAAGGTCTTAAATGACCTAATCAGTTTTTGGTTTGGGGTTTTTTTCCCCTCACTCCTCCTTTCCCCATAGAGCAACAAGTACTCTCTGCGTAGGCGGCAGCAGCAGCAGTGAGCTCTGCCCTCCTTCCAGCCACACAGACAGCCATGCTCTGCCCATCTCTGGGGACCAGCTTTCTCCACCGGGGAAACACTCAAGCATTTCCCTTTGAAAGAATCTCTTCTCTCACTCTTTCCCCTGTTTGCATCATTATCTCTCCTGCAGGGAGACTGTATATGACACTTTCTGGACATTATAAGGTCCTTCCAATAGAAGATCAAGTCCTCCAACTCCCTCCCCAGTGCCTGGGGCCAGTCTAAAACAGAAACAGGCCAGAAGCCCTTTCAGCCTCTCAAAGTGACCATACATACATATGCCCTATACAGCAACTGGGGTAGGATGCTGGTTTAATAAAAACCACAGGACAACCCCAAGGAGAGGGAAATACGTTCCTTATATTCCCTTCTCTTTCCACGGTAGTTTGTATTTAGGTACAACCACCTTGATTAAAACATTTCCATTTTTTAGTTTTCACAACTTTAGAGCATAGATGTCCTTTCCCAGCTGAATACAAAGAGGCAGATAAGTGTTTTCATATAACATACGGATAGATTCACTTAATGGCACTACAGGTACAGGTTACAGCATACCTTAAGGATCACTAAAAATAGAACAGAACAGTACAGAAGTTGTACTGCTGAAGTGTTGCCATGTCTCATGGGAACATCTGAAAAGAGAATGAAGTACAAAATTCACACTTGGTATTCACAGCCTGTTCATTACACATTTCTAGAAATGTTTCCCCCCCCTTCCTTAATTAAAAAGAAAGCTGAAAGAGTAGGAGGAACAAAAATCTTCTCAACTTCAGTGACACTATTGGAAAATAATTATTTCAAAACTGCTTATCTGTTAAAAAGCTGGCAAGCCACCAGGATCTAGATTGCTGTAAGCAATTTTATAACTGCTCTACACAGATAACTTTAACAAAGAAATTAATTTCAGTCTCATAAGCCTCATCTCATTACCAAAACAACGCCTGTTTTACAAGAGCCTTGTGCAAAGGACTGCTGGTAGAAGATTCTGGGTGCAGACATTCAACAGTTGCCTAGAAAAGTAAACCTCAAAACTCTGAATGCCATTTAACACTTCTTTCTAAACATAATTCTTCTTACTTGTGAAAGAGGAAGTGAAATGTTGTGAAAAAGAGTTAAATCCTTCCCAGTTGCCCTTGTATTCCTGCCCACTGGACTGGAGGAAAGCTTCCTGGCTGCCTGGAGCAATTACTTATTTTTGATTTGTTAGGAACATGCCCCTGTGTCCTAGTCTGAGTGAGAACAGAACTACTTTTCAGCTAGGTTCTTCTAAGTGTGCTTCCTGAAGTCAGCAGCCTGTTTTCCCTGGCAGCATCTGCTCCCAGCAGGGATAACACCCCCTGGTTCGAGTTGGTACCAAGGACTGGTGTGCAGATCCAAAGAAGATTGCTGTGCAGAAAGTAAAAGGCCAAACATGCAGGGAGGAGTGGACAGGACAGGTGACCCTAAACTGACCAGCAACGGATTCCAGCCCATATTCCTCAGAGTTGGTATAATGCTACGGGATCACGCGGGTCAAGCTGTCGGCTCGGCTCTTCCGGCTTCTTCCTTGCTCCTTCAATGGCCAGCATCCCAGGAGGACTCTGCCTGTTCTGCTCTCAATGCTGATCTGTGTGTTCCTGAATCCAGTACAAGCATCCAGCTCCTGAACACAGTTCCTGTCTGCTGCTGGACCCAGTCTGGGGCTTTCCCAGTGCCGGCTCCATAGCACCAGTGGTGATGGTGACATAACTGCCATTGGGGGCATTGGGTTTGATACTGGTTTTGTATATTTTCCATATTTTTAATTATTATTGTCATCTTCATTCAAGCTGTTACAGTTCTCTTTTCTAATGGTTGAGTCTCTCTCCCTTATTCCTCTTCTCTTTCCCCTTGGGGAGGGAGGGGGGTTAACAGAGTGTCTGTTACTGGTCTAGCAGGCTGCCCTGACCCTAAACTGTGACACACTGGGAGCAGTGACAAGAAGATTGCTCCTTTGAAGAACCCTATCAACTATGCCATCTACCTTGCATCTTTTTTGTTTTGCAATCCAGGGCATCTAAAACCATGCTAATTATGTCAGGCTTCTCTGTCCACAGACACAGTAACAATACAATGAAATAACAAAGACAGTCTGTGGGTAAAAGAAGTGGCCTCCTTCCTTTATGGCATTTATGCCATTTACAGGCACTTGCCTTCCCACAGGATGTTCTGTTACATCCCTGACTCCTCCAGCGAGTCTTTGAAAATGCTGGAACGTACCACATGACCAAGATCCAAAATTAAATCTTGACAGCAGATTCAGCAATAAGCTCAAGATGCTTTGAGCCAATTTATGACCACTCTGCTCTGCAAAAAAAAACCACAAAAAAAGGCACAAAACAATAACAGAGTGCATAACAGCTCATAAATTCTGCCATGCTAGCACTCGTGCTTGCAGCTCTCAGCTGACACTGCTTGAGCAGTGGCATTACAAATAGCCTAATTTTTATTTTTCCTTCTGCCATCTTTACTAGTGTTCTTGTTATGGCACATCAACCAGGGCATTAAAAAAATGAGCATGTGATATATCCTGATGGAAACCCTGATACAGATTTCAGCTTTGCTAATGCACAACTTCACTATACAGCATCTCATCTTTGGGAGCTACAATGCCATTTTCTGCTACTAGACTTTGCACCAACAAACTCCAGAGGCAGATTTACTGGCACAGTGAGCATTTTTTCATGAGGTACTCCTTGCACATTCGCTGGTGTACTTGGCCATGCAAGCCAGTATCTCTTTAGAGAGCACACCCTGTGATGGGTAGGCAAACAGACTGTTTGCTTCAATCCAGCACATCCTTGCAAACGCAACTTCATTATTTTTTTCCCAATTGCAGAATTATTCAGTTCATCAATTTTGCTTCCTTGGCATAAACTCATCTACCAATTTATAGAAAGCTTATGCGTTTAATACAGCAGATACTTGATTTGTTCTTCAGCTTTTCCACAGAAAACAAAAGACAAAAATCCTCCCGTAAAATTTCTTTGGTTATAATTAAATGTATCTGATTTTCAACCTAAGTTTTTTGACCTATCTCCTCAAAGATGCTTTTCACTGTTTCTTTTCTTGCTTCCACAGCAACCTTTCCATGACTCCCATTAAGTTTTTTCTTGATTTCTTACAGTTGTCTAAGGAAATAATGATTTGGTTTTTGGGTTTTTTTCCCCACAGGGGTATTCTGTTTGGTGTTGTTTTAACAAATGCAGAGGTATTTACACGTGTATCTTCAAAACAAAGAGTCCAGAACAATGGTCACATCCATCTTTCTTGCAGTAATTAGATGACTCTGCAAAATTCCATTTAAATCAGCAGTACAGTTGTCAGTCTCTCACTTCACCAGGTTCCATAAAACCACAGGCTTACTGCAGTCCAAGGCAGGGAAGGAATCTTCTCTGGACCCCATTTAAATACTTCACATGGGAGCATCAGTGAACAGTACTGAAATAGGACATCCAGTCCATTTAAAATTTTTGAATAAGTGCTGAAGACAGCTAATATAATTTTCCAGCGATTAATACAACCCAGATTAATACAGCTGAGGCGTCACGGTTGAAGATTTTGTTGGTGATGTACATAAAGACTGCCCATACCCATCCAGGTTGTAGGAGATGCTATTTCAAAGGAAAAACGTGGCTGAAGTGATGCTGTTAATTATTGCCATCCATTTCTTCCCTTTCCTTGGTTGGTTTTTTTTTTATTCCAGTATATTTTATAGAATGCACTACAAATTACTTTTTATATATATGCTTAGATGTCTGCATGCTGTAGCTGCCACAAGTATATCAAAATAATGGAATCTCTTATTTAAATGGAAAAACCATATCAGGTTCTGTGTAACTGCTTCTGGAAGACATGAAAACAGAGCCTTCCCCCATCTGAGATTCCCACTGAAGTAAAAGCCTGTTTAGGAGCTGTTGCTGTTCATAAGCTAATGCAGAAGGGCAAGGTTTTATGGTTTTCTTCTAAGCAAAACACAAGTGAAGTTCAGATGTGCAATATTTTCTGAGGCCAACAAATAACAAACAAATTATCAGTTAGACTTTATTGCAAAAGCAAATAGATTTAAAAGTAGTGTTCCAGTTCATATAAATGAGTATTAAAGAAAGGAAGTTTGTGTTCCAATTATTCCTGCACATTGTTTATACTTAATTAGCTTCAATTCCAGTAATAGCTTTTGAGTGGATAAAGGGACTGTTCCTAACACTGCATTTTACTGACTTGTGGCTTTCAGAACTTAAGTTGAAGAGGAAAACACATCTGAGAGGATTAAGTTTGAGTTCCAGCCCAGATCTTTGCTAATAATAGTTCTTCTTTCTCTCCTCCACCAAAAGTGAATGCAACATGCAATGGCTCTTTCTACCTTACTGGAAAATGTATACCTGAACTTTTTACAACCCCTTCTCTTTATGGCCTGTTTTTCTGAGCAGGTTGTTAATGGGACCTGTTTGGGATTTTCCTACTGGGTCTGTGACACCTCAAAGTAAAGAAACTTCTCAGTTTCCAGACCTCCTCATGTTTTATGCTTCTTGCATCTAAAGGTACATTTGCTATAGCAGCTGTTCCTTTTATATTCAATGGATTTCAAGCTTTTAAAATAGTTACCTGTAAAAACAGAACAAACCTTAAGGTACAACAGTCAAAGGACTATTAATTTCACCAGGCTGGAATATAAAAATGCTTATCTTAAAAAAACCATCCTCCTACACCATATGGAACAGAACTTGAGCTGAATAAGAACTTTCCTTTAGAGGTTTTGGGGGTTTTTTTGTGTTTTGGTTTTTTTTTTTTTGCAAATGCACCAATTTATCTGAACACTTTTCTACTGAGAACTGACCTCTTAGGAAAGTTATCAATTTTAATAAAAAATTTTCCCTGACAAAGATTTCTCAGCTCCAAATTGAGTTTTCAGTAGAAATCACATAAAAAAAAATTGATTACACTCATTCAGAGCAGAAGGTGACTCTCCCACTATGTAACTGTCCCAGGGAAGCAAGAGCTACACCTTATGCCAGGTCTGATGGGGACCTGGACTGGAACAGAGCTTTAGGTTTTTTCTAGGACATGCTCAGGTTTCCAGGTGGAGGTTTAATCAGCTCTGGCTTTTCTGGCTTGCAGCAAACCACAGATGTTTTTTCCTGCAGTCCTTCACAAATGCAGAAGTGGCTATTCAACAAGGGATTACTAATTTGTCAGAGAGTTTCATTCTAGAAAATATTTAGTATCATTCAGAGCTCAGGAGTTGTCCAAGACCTTAAATTTTCCTCTAATGCCACAGTCCATGGATTCTGGATCACTGCCCGATCTTCAAAGTCACGGAGAGTTTGGGGAGCTAGGATTTTTGTTTAGCAAGATCTACAAGTCAAAATACTTGTAGACCTTTTCAAACTTTTACAGAAATTGTGGGTGGAAGAAGTTACTTCTGTCTGATACTGTAGATATTTTCTTTATAATAATACCACCTGTTTAAACATTCTAACTTCAAAACCTATCTGCTCTTGAAAAATGGATTTACAATACCTCATCTGAGCTCTGAATAGTTCTTATGAAAGCTGAAGCCTTCTCCATCAAAAATAAGGTACACGTGGACATTTTAGATAGGATTCCTTGGCAACACCTGTTTCTGTATAAGCTAATTTGAAAGAATTCTCTTGATTAAAACTGTATTGCTGGTTTCTTCAGCCCATAGACCAGAGACATGCAAGCAATTCCTTTCATCTGTAAGTTGCAAATTTTAGGGTTAATTGTAAAAAAACGTAAATTCTCTCACAAAAGGGAAGCAGATACATAGGCTGCTAAAATCAGCTGCTAAACTGTAACACAATAATTTCCTTACAAGCTGTCAATTTATTCTGAGAAAAACAGTAAACAGATGCTAATTAATATCTACTCATTCCAGCCTTGTTCAGCCTTCGGTTAAGAATGAGTGACTAACGAGACTTTGACCTTTGCTACTCTCCCTGCAGAGGCTGGATCTGAGATGCCACCTCCCTCAGCATGGCTGCAGGCATTCTTCAGCTCAACACTTCTTAGGGTATTCAGTTGCCACGTTAAGGCAGGCCTTCAGCAATCCAAGATACGTACGCTGCAAAATTATAGCTACAGCAATTCACTGGACTTCTACAAGCAATCCTTGTCAATAGGTTTTGGTGTAGTGCTCCTCTCACACCAAGGCTATTTGCTTTGAACCATTCCTGGGAAGTCTTTGTTTTCCAGGTTTATTTAAAGCAGTTTTCACAGTACTGTAAGAAGCTCAGTCATAAACTCTGTGGTTCATTTAAGCCACTGCTGCCTGAGGAGCTGTGCCTACAAAAGGCTGAGTAAGAAGAGGTTTTTTCTCCAGCTCCCATAGGGTCAACTAGGTTTTTAACTGTTCTTTCAGTGCCCTTTAGAAAATGCTCCAGAAAAATGCAGGACAATTTTGCCTCTAAATTATTAGCGACTTACTGAGGGGCCAGCACAGACCTGCTGCGCCCTTTTAGGTCTGAAAGACATTTTTGAAAGACATTAGACTCAGGAGGTGACACCATAAAGCAGACCATAGGGGTTACGCATCCAAAAACACAAGTACAGCTCACCTGGAGACTGACTGCAAATAGCTGTACATTGTCAGCTACCTGCTTCTTCAATTACCATGCTTACACAGACAGCTGAGTGCTCACTGATTTCAACTTAAAAATTCCCTTTTTGAACATATAGATCTTCAGAGTACGTCAAATTCTTGCCCCCAGCTGCAATGTTAAGCTAAATTTAAGCAAAAGTTACCTGCTTTCTACCTTGTTTCCAAGATGACTCAATTGTCTGTATTCATAGAACTTCTGTGAGTCTTACATAAGACAGGTCTACCTTACAGCTTAAGCTTTTAGTCCTACCCTAACATCAGACCTAGAAATAAGCTTAAGGCTAAATAAATGAGTATCAAAACCATTACTGTCCTTCACTGGTGCTAGATCACATCAGTACAAAGCATTTAATTTGCTCTGGCTTTTAGTTTTAAATCAATCTTTTCAAAAGTTCGCACATTATTCTTGTAATTTTTTTTATAGTTAATAATGAAAGACACAATAACAATGACATCTAAAATAAAAAAGCTTAAACATTCTAAAGCCATCTGATTTCATTATGCAAATGAGATAACATGTTACTAAGAACACGCACTAGTAATAACCCAAGTACCAAAGTAACTTGATTTTGTACTTAAGTCATTTCAACCTCATTAATTATGTGGAAGGTGGAAGAGTCAATTCAGGTCACAGTCAGGTAGCACGCGTATAAGGAGACACACCGTAAGACATAACTACAATAGCAACATTCAAAGAAAACTGTAAATGTATTCATTCGTTGCCCTCGTAATTTTCAGCGTGAAGTGAAGGGCGCACTGGGGAGTTTGTCGTCTCTGCCGCTGTACCGCACGTTTTTTCCTAAAAATGAGCCAGCCTGGCCCCACGTGCTCGGCTGAGGCAGATGAACCCACGCACAAAGGAGATGCTCACTTTCAGCTCGAAGGAGAGACACAGCCCTCCTGTCCCACTGTCAGCTCAGCGATGGGCTTGCATGAGCTAGGGCACGGAGGGAACTCATTTCTTGCTAAGCGTGTACAAGCCTTGCCAGAGGCACCTGTTTACCTGCCTAGAGCTTGCTGATGAGACAAGCCAGGGTGGGTATCTATGACCAATAACCCCGCTAAGTCCTCGGACTGTTCCTCATTCAGTAGAGCAGCTGAACAGCATTTTCAATTCCTACAGTGTCGCCTTTCTTCCCTGCAACCCCTCTCATCTGCTCAGCCTCCTACCTGGTTATTACCGTACGTGCAGAGAGCACAATATGCTGAACGCACAGCCCGAGACTGGTAATCCTCATTCACAAGCAGCTCTGCAGTTGTCATCTTAGACTTCTGACGAGACAACCTTACGGGCTCTGCTACTTAGTTTGTTGAAAGAAAACAGCTCATGGTTCTGGGTTAAATCCTAAATACCTGTTACCATCACAAGGCTTCGAGACTTGGTAACAGATATGCCAGCAAGCTACCTTCTGACAAGCATTAAGGTACGTGCTGATAATTACAGACTATCAAAGAGCAAGCAATCTTTATTTAGAATAAAAGTCAGCTGGCTGGGAAGACTTTGGAGATAACTGAATAGGGAAAAACACAGGAAAAGGTCTGGAGGTGAAATGAGGGATGTTCTCCTCCCAGAGGCAGATCTGGATGGCATATTGGCTATTCATAACCAGCTCTGCTTAGCTGTCCCTTCTTGCTTGAGGCGGGATAAGTTTCTTAGGGAATGTAAAAACATACAGACCTGGTTTGCTAAAGATTAATCTCATGGAAAATAATTGGAAATCCACAAGAAGAGGGGAAAAATAATCACTGGACTCTGGATTTAACTTCATTTGATTCCACTGTAATAGTCTTAGATAAAACTTTTACCTACAATCCAAACAAGAAATTGGATGCAGGTTTTCAATAGGCTTCCTTGAAAGATTAATGTTCTCAGATGAAAAAACCAAAACATACATTTAGATTTAAGGGAAAAGTTTCTCTGCTTGTGTTTATACAAATCCAAAAATAGGCACTCGGATCAAAGGAGCTTTTGAATTTTGACTTAAATAAGCTACAAAAGCTTTTCATAAGATGAAACTCAAAAACGTCAATCATTTTTTCAGCATTATGTTGGGTATTTTTTTTGTTGTTGAATTGCAATAATAATCTCTTACACCACAGAATTATATTTTCAACATAGATACAAGATTAAAATGTAAAAATATGGGGATAAGCTTGGCTCTTGACTAAATGCAGCCTTTCTGAAGACTGCGCAGATGCAGAAGATCTGAATTTTACCTTTGATCTCATTTTTATCAGATAAGACTTCTGCCATATTTTGAAATATAAAAAGTAATGATGGGATTCACGCGATGTACTCTGCATTCAACACAAATGCAGTTAGAAGTGAGAAAAAAAATCACTGACTTAGATGATCAAAGACTGTACAGACTGATCCTGTAACTTGTGTCAGCACAATTATACATAACAGAGCAGGATTTACGGTTAGGTGTTCCCTGCTCAAGCACGTGCTGTGTGCACAAATACACAGAAATACATTCCCCACCAGCCTCCGCTCATTTCACCGTAGTTTCACCTGGTTATGCCACGGGTAAATTTGGATATTGGTCCATTATTTTTCAGAATATTGTCAGAATTTTTGGTTTTGAAGAAGCTGGATCCTTCAGTTGCCTTTTCATTGCCCTAGTCACCCCAGAGTCCCATATAAGTAGCAGTAAGAATGCTTCATCCAACGGCTGGGATTACACTCTGGCCATGCACATTTTTGTGACCTTTCTTAGAAGGAAGTGAAGAGACAGTTGCTTTTTGAAGGACGTGGCAATAACCTCAGAAAATGCCATAACAGTTATAGGCAAGCTTAAACAACAGGATAATGGGACTTCTTCTAACACTAACGTTTTCATTCTTGAGTGTCTTCCCACAGCGATCCCTTCGTGGTTGACCAGAGGTGTCTCTCAGAAAAGTAGGAACTATAGAAGATGGGTGTTTGCCCCAGCAAACTGGACACCTGGTCAACCTAAAAGCACAGTGAGGTGATGAAAGGTGAACACAGCTCAGCTTAGTTCTTATGGATGGTATTGATCAGTAGGAATAACTACTTTCCATGTCAGCACAACGGCAACAACGTTATCTCACTGCTCTTCAAGTAACACTGGGAAATCACAGCGGGACTGATGTCAGCAGCAAATCACAAAACTGATGCTGATGCACCCAACGTAGAGCTATCAACACAAGCTTTTCTGAGGCCTTCAGAGATCCACAGAAGGGAGTGACCCCAGGGCAAGCAGCAGGTACCCTCAACTTTCCTACTGACCTTGAAACAGCAGCCGCTGGCAAAGCAGTGCTCAGCCTTCCGCAGGAGCATCGCATGAGCGATGGGGTGTCGACCTCGGGGGTCCCCACTTCAGGGGCACGTGTTTTTACGTGCAGGGATTTAATCTCCGGCTCCACCTGATGAAGCTGAGCTAACAAGTTGTGGAATCCCTTTTCAGGTAAGCTGAAGAAGGCACATCTCACATGGAGCAATTAGTATGGGAACTGAACAAAGATCAGGAGCTTCAGCAAAGATTCAAAAGGTTTCACGCTCCTTAGGGTTGTAAAAGCCACAAGCTAGCGCTGAAAACAATACCATAACTACCAGTTAGAAACTGTTCACAGACAACAGCTGCTTCTGGGACCTGAAGAATTAATTTGTTACAACACACCTGTTAGGAGCACAGTTAAAAAGTTATGTCAACTTAAAGTGAAAAGCACATTTCAGTATTTGCCACCTTTGTTCTTTTCAAAATATTCCTCTTACTACAGCAATTCTGATGTTACCTCAGGAGATTTCTCATTTCCTTCCCATTTGTACTTTGGGGGAACCTAAAAGTTATAGTCAATGAATGTGCTAATCCTTTTCTAAAGCTAGTTAGTCTCTGTGGGAGACAGCCCTTGGCAAGCTTTTCAAGGACAAAGTACTTCCAACACAGAATTTAGAATGGGTACCACTGAGATTTCTTTTTTACATGTTAAGAATTACATGTTATAACTGCACAATATGTGTAAGTTCAATATATATTCAGTCTCCATAAAACAGTATCTCTATTGATTACAGATTTATGGTGTGAACCAATTCTGAACAGGTTCTGCTGAGACCAATGTAAACATCTGTTCCATTTGCCTGTCGTCAAACAGACGGACGCTTAAAGTCGACAACAATTTATGGAGGACAATACCTGCTTCATTTCTCAGTACAGGTGTAAAGTGAATAGGGGGAGAACTCCTTTCCGACAGAATAAAATCCTGAAGAATTACTGTAACTGCTGCTCGGTATGAGCAGTGAACAGGGCAGCAGTTGTGAAGGAATAATACGCAGGACTCTGTTGCACACAGAGGCACAAAAAAGAAACCCCGGGCAGTCTTCACTTTGCATTTCCAAGCACATCCTGTTTACCAAGCGAGATCCTGAATTTTGCTCTTCCTGAATTATCTCATTGTTAGTCACAACTCAGGAGAAAATATCGAAACGTCTCACTGAGTGATGCAAAGCCAACTGGAATTTTTAGTATGAGGATAAATAACATCATGCACTAAGGAGAAAGCTGAGCAAAGAAGAATCACAGTTATCAAAGCCTACAGTCAGAGCATGCCAATGGACATGGTGGTTACACCATAGCATAAATATTGCTCGACTTGACCAAAATACTTACATAAAAAAGTAAATCTGATGAGTTATAACTAGGACACCATTAAAAAAAATAGGTATTTCAATTGTTACTTCTGTTGCATAATAAAACCCCCTCCGGGATGCCAGCATCTTAGTTATCTGTCTCAAAGCCTCCGATGCAACTCTGGATGTTCCAAGTGAGCCTAGGTTTACAGTATCACAAGCATTCTTACAAATAAAAACATCTTGAATATTGGTATAAAAACCTACTCACTAATTCTTAGGTTTCCCAGAGAAGATAGTCTCTTTGTTATTGATTGTGGGGGAAAAAAAAAAACAAACAAACAGGACTCATTCTCAAAAATTTTTCTGTGACTTTCTATAATTCCTTAGTGTAACAGAATTGCCAAGAAAAGGCATGAAGCTAAGAAAAGGCATTATGAAGCTAAGTGTCCACAAACTCCTGTCTGCTAAACTGTTGTGCTATCACATGGCTTAGTCATGCCACTTGAGATTCTTCATCTTCCTTCTCTCTCTCACTCTGTATCCCTGAGACAGAGCTAATACTAATAGCTTCCCCAGAAAGCCAAAAAAACTAGGAATATATATTTAGCATTAAAAGGATCCAAAGACGCATACGTTAAGGCTTTGGCATTTTGAGTAGGCAGTGAAAAATGGCTTAGGACATACTCTCAAGTTTCTGTGCACTGTCACTTATCACAAATTTCTGTCACTTTTAAAGACAACAGGCGATTTTTATTTGTGCAAGTTAAATACATTCTGCTCTGAGCTGCCCATGTAACGTAGCAACTGTGCCACCCCAGGAGAGCTTTATTTCAATAGATATTTGAGTCAGCCAGTGGAACGAATGGCCAAAGGGACAGGAGAGAACTATTTCACATAAACTCTTAACAACAGAAAAGTAATATTCAAGCAGTTGTACCAACTGTTGGTAAATTTTGCATGGCTGGAAATTTCAACAAGATTTATACCCCTTCGTTTAAGAGAATGTGCATAACTCACTCACAGCCTCATGCCCTGTGACCCTTCCCAAACTGATGCCACTAATAACGCCTACCCTGCGATGAGCGTAATAATGTCACGCGTGTATAAGCATACTACAAATATATAGGGAATACATGGCAGCTACATCTACTTTTATACTCTGCGATCACTATCCAGGGTACTCAACGCAGAAAACTGGATTTCTATTCCCATTTTGGGTGTGTACAATCAAACTCCTTTCTCCCACCTCGTGCATAGGGCTGGATAGCATTCCCTTGCCACTCAGTGCCGCGCGGAAACGCTACGCTTTGCGTCTTTGCTCCGATTCGTTAGGATTCCCTTTGGTGCTTTGGAGTTTGCAAGCTCTGGCAATAGCCCGGGGAAACACTCACTAGCATCTGAAAAAAAATTTCCCTTTTGGAAAGGAGTTTTCAGCTTCACCACAGAGGAATCCCTCCCTCTAACAGGTGTTCCTGGTGGAGCCCAGCAAGCACACAAGTTTTTCTGGCTGTGAGCTGCAATCAAACTGACAATTACATTTTTGCTCTGTCCTTGATAGGCACAGCTCCAGCACACTGCTGCCCACAGGCTTCTCCCACACGCTGGCCCTGTTGGATGCAGTGCAACTCCCCACCAGAATTGGCCAGGAAAGACGCTGTCCCTTTTGAACTTCTCTGACCGTGCACAAAGGAGCGTTACTGGGACATGTGGTGGACGTTGGCAGCCCTCACAAGTTTCCACACTTCATTTGTTATGGGTGTCAGCCTGATTTTAGCTATGAGAAAACTGTCAATATTCTGCATCCCATCGGACTGAACTCCCCTGCTTACTCTTCTGGGCAGCTACTACTGTGCCTTCCTTTCTCCTCCCTTCATTTTCCCCATGTTTCTGAAGCACCTATGTCTTCCCTCCTGGGATTCCGCATCTCTCTGCTGCTTCTGAGCTACCCATATTGTCTCTCACTAAATAATGAGAGCCTGCAATCACCATCTCTTTCATTCTGCCCTCCCACCATCCCTCATTTTGCTGTCATTTAAAACATTAGAGGAGGAAGCACTCAAATGTCTCTCTGGCAGTGCCACATAAAATTTATTTGCTGTAGCCCCAAAAAAATGCATAAAATACACTGTAAAGATGCATGGGGTAAAAATCATTCTTACCATGCTAAACGACTACTTCTTGCAGCTCCTTTACCATCGGGATCTTACAGTGACAGTAAGTACAGAGTTTAGAAAAGGCAGCATTAGAAAACCTCCCTACAGTTGCACTGAATGCTAGACTTGGATGGAAATAAATTTAAGTATGTAAGAAAAAAATACCTGAAGTCCCAGAGCTCGTATGCAAACATCGCTCAGCACTGAGGGATATATTGCTCAGATCTACAGGTTCATAAATTTTGCTGCCTCTCTTGCCATATTAGCAAATAATCAGTAATCATTAGCAAATTATGGAACCTTATGACTCAAGAAAAAAATAAGGACATGAAGTACAGGCATTTCCCCACTGAGCCCTACGTATTTAGGCTACTCCTTGAACATTTCTGAGCACAGGTAGTGCTCTCATCAGGAAACCTCTGCCAAAACACCTTGAAAAAGCCCTAAACTCATGCTACTTGCAACAGATCCTCCAAAAGAAACCTGAATCAAAACAGTTCCACCAAGACTTAACAAAACTCATGTGCCAAGAAGAGGCATTCAAAAACCAGTAACAAAACAGTGCCATCTCATGAGTTAGATCCAACATAAATATTACAGCAGGTCCCCAAGCCTCTGCTCCTCATCCCCACTCAAATGGAAGCGTCACCATGCTATTGTTATTCACGTGTATATATACTATCTGAATTCATCAGTTAATGCTCTACCTTGTCCTATCTACTCAGAAAGTCACAGCAAATGTAATTTCTAGTCCTCTGTGCTCACCAAAATAACCCTTCACTGCTTGTTTATGAACTGGCTTTAAACAATACAGAAGTCTTATTTTCATAAATAGGTTTTACTGTCATTTTTACTCAGCTGAAGTCAGGCAATCCACAGGCTGTATTATAATTATGTACAAGCAGGGGGTTAAAAACTACAGTTCAGGGTAAAGACACTGCAGGAGTGCAGTTTAATGAGGTCTTAATTGAGTAGTGGGAGAGCATAAAAATGAAGTGCAGAGGGTGATTACAGGGCTCTTTCAGTGAAGGGAGCAGTGTGAGCACTGAACTCTATAATCAAGAATAAAGAAAAACAAGTTCCCCCCTAATTTTCCTCTGTACCACAGCCTTGTTACTCATGCTTAGAAAGCAAGATCAGAATCTGCACCATTGGGTTAACTGACAAGATGAACCTTTTTTGAGATATACTTGTTCTAAGGCTAAGACTGGGAAAAATAAGGAAAGACCTTAAAAAAATAACCTGGATCTGAAAATCTGTTGCCTGCTCTCCTGTTTTGTCAATCAGCCAGATTTCTCTCTGGCTTTTGCCTCTTCTGTGATACTGAATGGAACCCGCACAGGATAAATCTGCAGAGGAAAAAAAGGAAGGAGACACCACATTGAAAGGAAAAGGCAGCTCCTTGGACTTGCTACACTCTATCCTCAATCCTCTTCCACCTCTCTCCCAGAAACAAACACCCCAAAATGCCCAAAACCTCTTCTCTGTTCAGGGAAAGCCATCTACAAAAGTGATAGTGCAGCAGCATCACTCTTAGGTAGAACTCACACAAGACAGTGGGAATGCTCCTGAGAATGCTAAGGAGATGTAAATACATTGAGGAGACATAATTTTATATATGCTATGCATTTTATAAATGTTAAGGAGAAATTATGTAATGCACCCATCCAGAATTACAGACACTTCTCCGGGACATTCACTTTGCTACCACACATAAATCTGACAAGCGATCAGAGCAACTTCAGCCTGCAGTTGGGCAGAAGTCAGTCCCTGAAAACCCAGCGCCGTGTCACTCAGCAGAACTCTGGACAGTCACTTGGACCATCAAACATTTAGGGGTTTTTTGAGAAATAAGAATGAGAAATAAAACCAGGCATCTTTCCAAGTAGTACTAAGCAGTTCAAGTGTTATCTGAAATGTGGGGGGTTTTTTTCCTTCAAATTTACTATTTAGAACTATGTAATTCATGAGAGTGCACAACCTGCCTTGCTCTCTGTCTCTCTAGACTTCTTCGCTATCATCTCAGTTTTATGAGAAAACTCTTCCATATGTAGAGCTACAGCAAGCTCTCATAATCAGTTTGTATATTATATTGGCTTTTTTTAATCTAAGGATTTTTCAAATTCTTTTATATCAGGCTTTAAGATTCTGAAGTTTGCTGTTGCTGGTTTTCCCCATGAATATACTTTTTACTGCCTGTGGCTGACAGGGAATGGTTAGTTACCTTGCACAAAGCCACAGCGGGCTAGAATTCACTGAGCCCTTTGCAGAGACATTGATACTTGTCCCCAGTATTGTGGTCTCTGCCTCCACACCAGTTTTTGACTCTGGGAGGTGACAGAGGGAAGAGAGATGACAAGACTAATGACCACCGGCACCCACTGGGACCATTCTCATCTTCTGTTCAAATTTCCCTTATAACTTCCATTACAGAACATCACCCATTACTTCCATTACTTGCTATATCAGGCTTGTAATACTTAATTCTAATACCACTGTAAGAATCCAGTGCATTCATCTCCAAGATCCAGGAAATATAGATGTTTAATGATGTGAAGCCAGATCTAGAGCCCACTTACGTCAAATGGGAGTCTTTCAGCAGACTAATGGTCTTTGCTTAAGGGCCATCAGCTCCAGTAAATCAAGCCTTTTGAGCTCTAATCAGACAGATCTTGAGAAGTTCATGTAAACATTCTCACAAAGCTCCCCTTTGGCCATCCCTAAAAATTGGTAGTAGGGATGACCGTGCTGTCAGCACTTTACAGGAGAGTAACTACTTGGTAGCTGTGCAGCATGCAGGCAAGAAAGCATGCTAAAACTCAGTGGCACAAAGCACGGTACCTCAAAGACATTGATGGTTACTTAATGCCAGAGAAGGTCTGGGCAATGCAGGTATGCTCACTGGTCCAAATTACTGCAATGCCTCCGACACTTTCCCCTGGGGACTAAGAAGAGCACCTCATCCAAGTGCTGTAATTGAGCTGCTTTACGTTACTGTACTGCACACAGAACACAGATGCAAATACAGAACTTGCCTTACAAAAGCAGGAAGTGTTACGCTGTAGTCATCACACTATACGTGCTAATTGGAAGTCAATAGGCTCACTTAGGAAAAGCTTCCTTCTAGTGATTTAGGTTCGATAGCTGCCAACTGGCCTTGCATTATCCAAATGCCAAGTCTCTGGTAGCTGTCACCGCTTCATCCTATCCTACAGCACGCTCAGCTTACAGAGGCATCCTACTGACTTGTACTAGCATGCAACTTCATTTACCTATATCCAAACTGCAAACATTTAAAGAAGGGTTTTACTCTAATGTTGGAGAAGAACATGGTTCAGGAGTCCTTCCCATGTTATCTACGAGCACATTTGGCCAAGAGGTGACCACCTGCATCAGAACTTTACCAGCTTTTGAAATGACCTTCAGTTTGCGCACATCAGGATTTTTTTAATGGAAAGTCTGGTTCTTTAATCTACTGTTTGGCAACATTAGTGACTATTCTGCATGTGAAGTAACATGCATTCATTTAAAATAATTTGCTGATGTTAAAATCTACAAACCATGCCATTAAATGGAAACTGTTAAGCTGTGTACTTAATGGAAATGTTTAACTTGCTCTCTGAGAAGCAAGAAACCTTCATTCACAGAGGATCTTGTCACCCATAGCAGGATTACATTTAAACGGTACAGATCAATGGAAACTCATGAAAGTACCATGATGAAAAAACTATTGATGATTTGATAAACAGCTCCCCGGGGAATTACTTGCTTTGCTTTATATTTACAAATCCACTAAAAATGCAGCTATAAACTCAGTGAGTTCCACTTGGTTTTGGACCTTGCAAACACACCTTTGGGATCAAGTCATTTTGTATATATTATGTATATAGCATACGCTCTTTAAAGGGAATGTTCGGTGAGATAAGAAAAATCCTGATCAAAACTGCTATGCAGTCTTTTACAGAGCAAGGAGACTACAGTTGAAATCACATGATCCTTGTAAGAAAGACCAAGCTGTGCCTCAGAAGTGAAGTTACCACCTTTCTAGTTCTCAATGTTACAAAAAATCTATCATATTTACCACAAATGGTAAAGTTAATGAATTCAAATACTTTCTAAACTGAAGTGGTTTTATTTCTTCTTCTTGGGCAAATAAAAAACCTTGCTGTTAGCTATTCATTTTACCCAGATGTATTCTCTGATTAAGACAAACACTCAAACAGCACACAGTGAAATAACTGTAATAAAACCCAACCAGATAAATGCAAGAAAAGACAACTCTAAGTAACTTTTCAGGAGGTGAAGGGAATGCAGGAGGGTGTTTCATGTTAATTGTGCTTGCTTTTCGTTGGTATTTTGCAATTGCTTCAACTTCAGCTCTAGCAAGCGGGTTCTCAGCGTATTGCTGCAACTGCCTGCCAAAATGACAAGCAAGACAGAATTTCTAAAGTTCTGCCTCTCAAAAGTTCAATTCTTAAGTGATCTTTTCTTCTTCACTTCCTACCCCATCTCTGAAGCTTTAATAAACAAGATCTAAAAAGTGAATACTTTACACAGTCTCTTTGAAGTATGTGTTTATATTGAATTACTGAATCTAGACAAAGAGTAAAATGAAGAGGTTGAAAGTTTTGGGGGATTTTTAAATCCAATTAATAGGTTGTAAACTCCAGGATAATGGAGTTCTGGTCTGAAAGGAAAAGAAAACCAAAATTCTGCTATAGTTCACAGAGCATTGGTAAAATGCATCCTGCCCTGCCACTTAAGTATCAACCTGTGTATCTCCAAACCCAGCACTTTTTGCCAACATTTCAAATAAATAATGCACTAAACTGATTGCTGACAATAAATAAAATAAAATAAATAAAATAAAATAAAATAAATAAAATAAATAAAATAAAATAAATAAATGCATTGCTGACAATCACTAAAATTACATTAGGATGGGAATTTGCAACATTAAAAGTATTTTCAAGTGATAAATAGCCTAAGGCCAATGAAGGTTTAGAGTAATAAAGGACAACTTGCTGTGAAGATAATTACAGGTAACTGGCCAGTTTTAGATGGACCAGCTGGTTTCCATCCAGATTAGACATTTGGGATCCTCACTGATGACCAAAAGAAACAAGCTGCCATAAGGTGACCTGTTATTGCTGCTACTACACAAACAAAACCAAACCCAAACAAGCAACAAAACAGAGATGTGCCCTTGAAACCACCACTTAACAAAAGAGTAACACGTGCTGAATCAGAGCAATCTCTAAGAGACACCTAGAAGTCAATCTAGCTGCAAGTTTGCCCTCAAAACCATTTGAATTAACAGAAAAAAAATAAAATCACCAATCTCCTGAATTTACAGGAATTAATCAGTAGAAATTGCAGTTATTGCAGAAATGGAAGTTATAAATCCCATTTAAAAAAATAATCTTTACCATGACAACAGATAGATATTTGGAAAATTATTTATTACCTAATGAATAAATCACAACTTTGGGGTCAAATATGGCTTACACACTCTCATCACAGACTGGTGAGTGAGCTTTTCTTTCTAAGTGCAGGAAAACATAATATGCAGTAAATGCAGCCAGAGCAGAAGCAGCGTTTGATGCGTCTGTTACATATACAAACATGCCTCCTACCATACTTCAAAACACAACACTTCTCTTTTACAAGATCATATTTAGGGCTTTCTAAAGTCGACTAGGCATGTTTTTTTTCCTGGCAGCTACTTGTTGTGGACATACTAGGACAGGAACACATACCTAGACCTGCTTATACAGACCAAGAAGGACTTGGCTCTTCCTCTGCTGACACCACAAGAGAGGACAGGCAGGGGCTGGTGGTCTCCACCCTTCCCAGTGCTCTTTTGAGCAAATAATGGGCACTGGTTGCTGCCCCAGGCCCAGGAGCTGTGGGAAAGGAGAAAAAAGCTACTTCCCCGCAGTTCCCGGGTGCCACAACCACCTCAGCATGGTGAAGCCCAACAGGAGGTAACAGAATCTGACTTGAGCCAAAGTGAGCTTATCCTTAACAAGCGTCAGTTTGTAAAAAGCTACCTGAGCTTTAAAATGAAACCCACCAGAAGTTCAGCATGTTGTACAGGTCAGAGTCTATAAGCTTATGGCCTCTTCAGTATATCAGAAAGCTGAAATCATGTGACTGCTTCTGACGATGCTGGTATAACTCTGTCTCTGTGAAAGATCATGAAATGACATTAAGTCTCTAGTTTATGGAAAGCTTGAGCCAAAAATCCTATTAAAATAACCAACTGAGAAATAACTAGCAATAGCCAGCCACTCAATATCCATCCATCAGAAAAAAATGAAGAACAACCCACCAAACTGATCGCCTACCAGCAAACCTCTACAAAAAGGCAAACTGTACTTCTAGTTAGGAACTGAGCTGTAAATCACATTGTTCTCTGACATGATGGAATTTTCAAGAATAAGTTATTTTAAAATTCCTCTAGATGTAGCATTTTAAAGAAATAGAAATCATAAGCAGAATGTAAGGTCTCTTCTCTTACACATGCTGTCTTTCTCCGAGTCAGGTAGTGTAACCTGATGTTAAAAAAAGTTATTCTACATAATACATCAGGTTTTACATAGCATCTTAATTTTTGTTCTAGGATATTATTGTTGCCTGTTTCATTATGTCATATCAACAGAGTTTCTACGTGGCAATGCCCAATGTGGAACCCCATTTAACAGGTAAAAAAATACAAACAAAGCCACTTATATGTAGTTTAAGGTATTAGTAAAGTTATATCACCTACTCCGATACTGGAAAACAGACACACTTCTGCTTTTGCTTTTGTTTTCAGTTATTACCTCAGTATGTACAGACCTAGCTAGAAAGAATTGTATCTACAGCTATATAAAAGAGACAAATTTCTAACCCTTCCCTACAGTAGCTGGGCAGAAAATAGCTTCTTAAAGTAAATGAAGTTAACTTTGAAAATCCCACTGGTACCACAGGGATTTCCACGGATATTTTTGTATTCAAAAGTGATAACCAAGAAGAATATTATTACTCAACTGGCCAACGCAACAATGACTACAGATGCTCACATTTCACATTTCCACAAGTCAAACTAATTACACTGGGTAAATCTATTAAAAAAAAATCAAATCAGCTATTGTTGATTTTTCCATATTAACTCCAGTTTATAAAAAGGCTGCTTCACACGTAGTTTTGTGCAGTTGCAATTTTTATTTGTTATTTTTTTATTTCATTCAGGTATCTTCATTAAGGTTAGCCTTAGACAGTGCTGTCACTTAAATTTTCCTATTGCTGGAGTCTGTATTTTTTCAGCATGATATTCACATGAGAAAAACTGACAAAACCCACAAAAAAATGTTAGAATGATAAAGGTTGTCAGGGTAACAAATTATGCACACAGGCAAAAGGGTAAAATATAATTATGCAGATGGCAAAATAAAAGAAGGTAATTTACAACCGATGCAGAAAATTACTGGCAAAATAATCATATCCCATAAATCAGTTAGTTAACAGCCTAATTTATAACTTTCTGAAAAACTCCAAAGATAAAATAGAGACCTAGAAAGGAATTTGAACGCCTCCTGACTTTTCTTTCAGTAATGCATCTAAGGACACCATTAATAGATCAGCAGCACATTAAATAATTGATGCCACATTATTACCCCCTCCCCTCTGTACTAATGAGCAATTACTTCTTGTGATGATTGACTGTTTTCAAAAGGGCACGGGAAAAAGTTTTGCAGTACAGAAATGGCAGAAGCTCATAGGTCTGAGATTATCAGTAGGAAAACCTATTCATTTTTAAAAACTTAACAAACACTGCTCAGGTCAGAATGAGAGCGGCACTCAGGTCCATCGGAGAGCACAGTAAGAACTGCAACCTTCCTCCTCCCTGCTAACCAACAGCCACGGACACATATGCAGGTTTTGAAAAGCTGTAAAAAAATTAACTATGGAGGACACCCCACCCCCCTTGGGTTATTTTAAATAATTACATACTTTGGGGATTAAAAAAAAAATCAAAATATTGGGTAGCTGTGAAGGAATGAGCAAGGTCATGGCGGTTCTGGGCCCCTAGCTTTTCAAACTCCTACGGGACAACATAAAAACTAAACATCTCTCCTAGTCCCACTCATTTAATAATGACTCAAGTCACAGGTGTAAGTGTTTACTGAAGGGGAAAGGGAAAAGACAAGGATGATTTTTGTGAATAAGGTCACGCAATGACGTGCGGCGCATATCTGGGGAGGAGGAGAATTAAAGGCATTGAACTAAAGAAGAAATGCAAGAAAACATGGCATGCACATCAAAGAGACTACTTGACAGCACGGAGTTCTGGAAAGATTTTAAAATTTCAAGCTAAAAAAAGGGATTGTCTGTTGCACGCTGATAAGACAAAAGAGGAGGCACAACCCCACCACCCTGTTGATGCAGCTGGGGACTTTGGCATGAACCAGTGTGACAAGGGTGGTAAAGCTGCAGCATTTGCTGTAAGTAGGGAGGCAGCAGCTCGTAAGAGTCTGTCCTAAGGTTTCAGAACAGTCTTGGCAGAAATGAGTAATAGGTAACTGCAAGGTCATCTCATTTGTGACATTAAGTCATCAGACTGATTATGTATCCATCTGCTCTGCTTTGCAAATTGGCCTTCTGTGTTCATTAACAATCATAAACCGGGATATATTATGAGACAGGTGAGGAAATACCTGTACAGACAGACAGGAGCACAGACCTGAGAGCATTACAGCTACTCAGCTTCATAAACACTAATGACAATTAGCCTGCTGGAAGTGAGCACCTTTACAGCAAACAGAGTCCATGAACGACATCAAGAAAAAAGAATTTTCACTGTAAACACGCACAAAACCAAAGGGAATTTAACCTACCAAAAAGGAAAGAGCGGTCAGTGAAAAGAGAGCTGAGCATAGTAACTATTCATCGTCACTGCCACCACAGGATTACTGTCCACTTGCCCAGTGGACATCAGTAACAACAGGGACACCAGTCAGTCATCTGGCTCCGCTTCTCCTTCCTTCGACAGGTCTTCACTGCGCTTTCCTCTGTGCGGCCCAATGCAGCAATACAAAGGCATTGCAAAGCACACTCTTACCCTGCCCTGCAACAGGATCCTCTGACGAGAGGAGCTCAGCTGCAGAGCCTACTCTTGACCCCCAAACCATGCTCTGCTGAAGTCCAGTCAGCTTCACCTCGGCTTATGCAGATAGAGAAGTGCTGCACTGGCATCAGGTCAGGGAGCCAAATCCATTCTATCAGTACTGGGATGAACCTGATGCACGTGATGAAGATTAAAATGAATAAAACATCCGAGCAGCTAGAACTCTTCTGCACGTAGAGGAAAGAGAACCCCTCCAACAGCCATTTTATGGTTTGTACATTAGGATGGCTAACAGTTAAAATCATTTACAGAGTGAGCACTTGTTCTGTAACAGTATTTTTGTTAGCTCTGTTTTCATGTCAAGGGAAGCAAAAATAGTATAGTCCTAATGGATACATTTCTATTCATACATTCCACATTTTTCTCACTCTACCCTAAGGCTATCATTATATATGGTAACGAAGGAAATTGAAATTATTCCTGTTGCCTCTCTTCTTTATTAATCTTTAATGATTTTTAATTTGAATGCTTTAATCCAGCCTTTCATAAAAAGGATAAAGCAGCGAAAGCAGTAATTTTCAAAATTACTTTTTGCTTGCTTTCTCTTTTTTTTTTTTTTTCCCCAGTCATCCTTTTATACAACAAATTTCCCAAAACCACATAGGAATTTTGTTTCTGGTACGTACTTTCCTATTTTATTAGTATTCAGAGAAGCAAATAAGGGCATGAACCTGCACCCAGCCCCAGTGCACAGAGTGATTCAGTAGAGCACATACGCACCTTTCTCTATAAGCAAATAATTACCTTGCTTAATGTTCAACAAAGCGTTTGCACAAAAGCCTTTCACTCTAAGCTGTGCTTGCTGCCATCAGTAATTTTTTTTTATTTTTTCATTTAAATGAGACTAATAAAGGTAGAAAACATGCTTCTTGAAAGTGGTTCAGGAGGAGATCCCAAGCTTTTGAGGAGCTTTTCTTTGCAACAGGCCAAGAGAAAAGGGGAGATATACATTAACTTTCAAAGTTCATCATCTGCAGCCAGCTTGGGAGAGGACAGAAGAGCCTGGGAGATAAACCCAGGCTGAATTAACCCCTCAAGTCAGCAGTTGCTGCCTGCTGAGGTCACTGCTGGGCACCAGAAGCAAAGCCTTCCACAGTCTCTCTCCAGATACCTGCTTTCACAATTCTTACAAATGGAACACGTGCAATATCCCAGCCCTGCAGAGCCAGGCCAATCACTGTCCCTTCACACACACGTCTCTTGGGTTGGCACGAGCATCTGCCTTGGTTACCTCAGATCCAGCTGGAGGGTAAATAAGCAATTGAAAAAACAAACCACTGCCCACCACCATGTAACCTCTGACCTTTTCACCAATCTTCATTAGATACAGAGCCCTGAAACTTTCCTAGTGCAGCACAGGTGTGAACTGAAGTTAGCCTGGCATAGACAGCCCAAAGTATTTGTTCTCCTGGAAGGAGTGATATTGAATATTTGGGTGATGCACACAGAACATTAGAGCATAACGACCATTAAGCATTTCTAGCGTGTCACCTACACTGCCTTTTTTAGTGACACTTAACACAGTTATCTAATGTTTCGGAGGTTGTTTTGTATTTGTTTTCAATATTCAGAAAACTTTTCAGCAAGGGCAAAATTTTGGAATGTTCCTCAGCCAAACACAGGATACAGAAGCCATGAAGTGTGAGGTCAGATCTTGCTGAGTCTAAACCAGAGGGTGCAGGGGGAGGCCACTCCACCTTCCAACTTCAAAGGAGGAGGGAAAGCATAACAGAGGCTGTTGTTAAATGTCTTCAACAAAACACTGTCAGGACATTTATTTACAAAAAATTATTTGAAAATTCATCCATTATTCCCACTGGAACTGTTCCATTGCATATAAATACCCACATTTTTGTTTATACACCTATCTTCTGCAAAGAAAGGGAAGAGCAGCCTGAAGGCTGAGTCTGTTTTCGGAAGTAGATTCAGGTCCACACTCTAAGAAACAGCAGGATTTTGACCCACTGGTGTCCTACCTCCCCACGGGTCACTCTGCACACTGGACTGCTGGCTATTCTGATGTTGGCTAGGGGTACTCTTTTTGAACAGAAAAGCTCCAAGTTCTATTAAGTAGCTTTCATTTCACTTACTTGTCTTGAATTAAAAAAAAAATAAATTTAAAAACCCCTGACCCAATTACTTCATACATAAAAGAAGCCTTTGTAGCAGGTGTAATATTCCTAAGAGGTGGTTAATGAGAAATTTACATCAGAGCTGGAATGAGTCTTTGATGTTGGTTGGCTTACCTGTCCTGACACAAAAGAAAGAGATTACAAGGCAGAGAGAGTGAGCATGCCTTGCATCTCTCCTGGAAGCTGTTACAATTGGATAAGCCACGGTCTCATGGGCTGTTATTCTTCAGCTCATGCCAAAGCTCTGCAAACCTCCCCCCCCCCAGCTCCACACACAACCCCACACCTTTGAGGACACCTACAATCCACGGAGTCAGGTCCCCCCAGCACTGCCCACAAAGAACCCATCCTTCAGCTGATGGTGGGGTGCTTGGATTTCAGTAGGTTTACTTCAGCACAAACCCTCTCAGGTCACACAGTCCTTAAACTAAACAACATTCACGGCTGAGGTAGAAAAAAAATTATGTCAAAAAAACCCCCAGTGTCTGAAAAATGTAAAGACAGTTTTCATTTTTTCCAGCACACTGAACTCAACTGAATCAAGACGATATAAATACGTATCTAACAAATGTAACTTATTCACAAGAGTTCCTTTGATTAGGCAGTCTTTACAAATGCAGAGTGACAGAGAGGGGCTGTGTGTGAATGCCATTTGATTAGGATAAGCACAGCACTATCGCACAAGAACGTTGCAGTTAAGCAAAGATCCAAGGAAAGCACCTTCTCCTCTGTAAAAAGCAGAGGAAACTTCTTTTGCCTTGGGCTCTTCAACTTGCTTAAACTTCATTTTTCACATCTCACATCTTTCTATTGCTTGATTGGCACAGTGAGAGTTCTCCCTCCCATCTCGATTTATTGTAGCCACAGGAATGAAGGCAACTATAAATTCACATGTCTTTGTGTATATAGCAGTAACCCAGCAGGAATCTCATCTCCACAAGAAAGCCTTTCCAAACCCCAAATATAAAATGGCCACATACTTCACATGCAGCATCCTGGCAATGAGAGAAGGAGATAAATGACTGCAAGTTGCAACGGACAGGAAGTCGTACATCGGCGGCTGGTTTTTTTGTTTGTTTCTTTCTTTGGTCATTCTGATGTATTCAATGTATAGCCATATGAAAAGGTTATAAAAAACCCTCCAAAAAGTAGTTTCGCATTGCTTTATCAGATTAACTATTTTTCAAATGCAAAAGCATCTGAAAGACTAATAGGGTTTTCTTCTTACTGTCTTAAAAGTGAATTTCATACTTGAGTACATTACTACTGTTTTAACAAAGGAACAAATGCACTTTTCCAAGTGAATTTCAAAATCCTTGTGTGACAGCAAGTAAAAAATCAACCAAGCTGCCAGCCCCCGGGAGACTGGGTAAGGCTGCCATGCTCCGAGAGAGTTCTTAAACATTCCCTGTAAATGACTGAATTTGTGCCATGCCTTTATGCACCCACTGCAAAATGATTGAAAGCTGTGCATTCCAACTATTTGTACTTGAACTTGGGTTAAATTTACATGAGTGTGTGGGGAGGGTGTAATTGCTAAAAACATGAACAAAATATGCATTTGAATCTTATTCACATCCATGGGAGAGCTGAGATTTAAATCTTAAAATAACAACAAAAACTGGCAGTCAGAGTGGGAAGCAAGGGGCAAGAAAGGAAGAAAGAGAAGAACACAGAGAAGAAATGAGCTTTAAGCTCCAGGACATGATGAAAAACTTGTCATTGAATTTGTCATTGTTTGCAACACCCACAACTCCCTTGCCAAAACCCAGGTTAGGAACCGTACGCAGAACTATCCCTCTAACGTTGTACTTAGCCATTCTTGGCCAAATGCTGTCCAAGAAAAAGGGCTTGTACAACAACGTGTGTTTTGATTTTTCGCTGCAACAGGAATGTGCTTTGATCTGTTTTCCAATGCACTTCCATGATTCTTACAGAGGTCTCTTTCCTGTGGTGCAGCGTAAGAAACGTCTGTTTGAAACACAGAATAGCACAATTAAAATCCCCCTTTATGCACAGGGTTTCCAGCAGTTTTGCAAGCTTCCAACACAGTTCAAGCCCAGTCTAGACACCAGTGCTCTGCAGAGGCAGGGAATGCCTATGTGGGTTTAAGCTTTGATCCTGCTGCCCAGTTTGGTAACAAGGGAGCTAACTACTGCCTGTCTGCTTTTACGGATAGCTGGGAACCCTACTCCTTTGTCCAGCTTGGGCAACAAGAGAGATTTCCAAATGCACCTGGCTGGTGGAGGCCAAGGCACCACAGTGTTTTCACTGGAAAAGAGCAGATTTTTACCTCAGAGCCCCACAAGAAACAGAGCTTTAACTACTACTTAAAGCTCATCTGACTATTGTTCAGCCTCGGTCAGACCCCAGCCTAAAATGATGTCTCTGGCAATACCTGGTACCCAATGCATTCGGAGACTCTACTGCTCGTGGAGATAAAGGACAACCAGCTCTGCACACCAGGTATAGATAGGACTTCTTTAAGACTGAAAGACTGACATTTTAGTGTCCCTTACATAAAAACTAGCAACAATCTGATGCAGGCTATCAGCTGTTTTAAAACAACAAAACCTTTTTTAAAGGTGAAAAGCAAAACACTTTACAAAAGACCAGGACTGACTATACACACGTAGCACTAATTTGGTCCTCTAAGATATGTGATTTATGATACAGTCTTAACAGACACAGTTGTGCCATCCCAATTTTCATTAAAGTCTACTTCAACCTTTACAGAGGTTAAACTGGATCCAGCTAATGAGTACCTAGGCAATTTTCTGTTTAATTTTGTTTATTAATTCTGTCCAACTTAAATCCTGCCCTAGAAGTCTTAGCTGCTTCTGGGTGCTTTTCACGGTGGAACTTAAGCCAACCACCCAACACAATTTCTGCAGAAAGTACTCCTTAATGCAACTACTCTTCACCAGTTTCAGTACAGAGTCACCTGGGTTAATTTCTGGCTGTTGTAACCTGAAGGTTGTTTAATTTGACTTGGCTTTGGAAAGAAACAGAAAGGCCATTCCGTTAGGCAGAGATGACCCAGCTTTCAGCATACAGAAAATAAGAACTAAGGAAAAGGTGGTAGTACCTTAAGTACTGCAGCTGTTCCTAAACTGGACAAACACATTTCATGCCGATTGCACTCAACTTTCCTATTCCAATTGCTCCTCAAATTTATTCTACCTTCACAGCAGCATTCTCAAGAATGGAGATAACCTGAGGTAGCTACGGTCATTCCCTGTCTCTCCCTAGAATAGCCATCACTGACAACATCGTCCTTCTAAACTAAACACGGCCCTGACTTATGCCATGACTACCAGTGCCCAGGGAGTGAGAGACTGGTTTACCAAAAGGCTTACGAGAAATCTGCTTTAAGTGTCTGACCTCACCATCGCTGAGGATCTTGGTGGTGAAGGTGAAGTTCCTTGTGCAGCATCCAGCTGGCAGCAAGCTCACACCTTCCTCTTCCTACACCTTGTTGCTCAGCACCCCCCTTTCACTTTCTGCAATAAACGAGGCAAAATTCTTATTTCAAAATTAACTGACAGCCTTATTTAACACAGACTCCTTCCTCTGTTAACTGGTCAGTGCATTATATGTCAAATAAAGAACAGGTTATTTTGCCACTATGGAAACCGATACAACCTTAAACACCATCTTGAGTAGCTTCCTATGTACTTGCTCCCTCTCACCTGTCTAGAAAAGGGAAAATGTAGTTTACACAAATGGTTTAGCTACAGCATTTACAGAATTTTAGGTGCTTGATGTCACAACGTCAAAGGTGATTCTTTTAATGCACATAGTTTTTAGGTAGTCTCCACTTAAAAATTAACACGTATAAACACGTGCATTGTTAGGTTATCTACCTCCAAATGTCTACAAACTACAGCTTGTATTTTCAGGCCAGCTATTGTAATAAAACAAAATAATATTTTGTGAGGCACAAGTAAAACCCACCGTGTTTGCCAGATGTGATCGCTCTACAATCACCATCTGGTTATACAGAAGTATTGATATATAAAATTGAGATCCAATATTTTTAATGCCCTCTAATAAATCAGTTTGCAACAGTTTTTTGGTGTTGTCCAGTAAAGTTGGTATGACTTTTTGAAAAGGGATGTTCCTTCTTAATTTTGCAATGCACCCAATCCACTGGAATTAGAAAGCACAGGCTGGGCAGAAACAAAAGGTGCACTGGTTTAAGAGCAAAGCCCAAAGCTACCACCACAGCACTTTTTCTAAGCTGCTTTTGAAATGAGGGTCCTGCAGCTGCAGGGGAGGTGCTGCAGGAGCTCCTGACATACCACAGCTGGTGCAGGAGAGCAGGAGATGACACAGATGAGTGCTCAGGGAGAGGCGGTTGGCAGAAATCATCTCGAAGAGTGAGCTGCATCACCAATTAGGGAATTACGTTTTGGGTCAGTAATTATAGGATGCAAATTTTTGCTTTTAAAATTATCTTAGTTGCAAAGTCAGGAAGGCTTTAGCACTGCTACAGCTTTCATCTGATAATTAAGGTCATTTTGCTCCTGGACCTCATCTTCACTGCATGGTTTAAGTGACACGTCGACAGAGCTAAGTGAACAGTACTGACGAGCTCTTAGTCAACAGGTAATACTGTCAAGGGGCAGTGTGGGATCCTGGCAAAGACTCGCTGTAATTAGAGGACTTGAAACCCCAGACAGGGCGTGGATCATCCCAAAGAGGTTAAGACATCAAAGCAGCTTCCTTATCACAGCAGTTTCCCGTTTCCATGCAGTCAGATCTGCACTCATGACTAACACTTATTTATGTGTGGATGCACCCGAAGTACATTAATTTCTCTTATACAACCTTATTCCATCACATAAAGCTTCCAAGTAAACCCTTCCACTGCAGTGTACTTCCCCGAGGCCATTGAAATAATTCTCCAAAGGTCTCCAAGTAAAATGAATTAAGCCATTGATAAGCAATTCAGTGAACTAAGCATGAATATCACAGACCAACTTAAAATACATTTATGGTTCCTATTGAAAAAATAGATTTGTAACTGAAATTTTTTCATTCACTGTCCTGAGAGAGTGAGTTAACTCAGTAGAGGTGACTGGACCATACTAAACAGAAGAGACTCAAGCCTGCACACTCTAGC
Source organism: Megaceryle torquata (assembly GCA_024611175.1). Taxonomy (NCBI): domain Eukaryota; kingdom Metazoa; phylum Chordata; class Aves; order Coraciiformes; family Cerylidae; genus Megaceryle; species Megaceryle torquata. The sequence goes on along the minus strand of JANIJG010010788.1, from coordinate 16,521 downwards.
AACACTTGTTTAAGAAGGGGCTCTTACTTGCAGACTGTCAGTGAAGATTTTACCTATTCACACACACAGTTTCTCAGTTTTCCTGAGAAACTCTGTAATCATTATGCAGGAACATTACCATCAGTGTCATTCTAGGGACTGTTAATTTCCAAGTTGCTACAGAGATCAAGTTAAATCCATTCCTGGTTTACCACTGAACACAGAGCCTTCACAGATCCCACTTTTGCTCTAGTAAGAAAAGAACAGGAGGTGTTGTGGGGTTTTTTTTAATCAAAGCCATCACAAAATGATAGCTGTTGGCTTTGCCATAGATTTTAAGAGCAGCAGTGCAACTACTGCCAAACCTCGTTCACAGCAGCAGGGTCACACCGCAGCCCGGTGGTACGGGGTGTCTCTCTCCACAAGAGATGGCTGAAAATCTTAGCAAGCATTTCTCTACATCTTGCCATGCTGCAGGTTACAGCAACACTCAAACCCACCACACGCAGACCTACTGCCAGGGCTGGAAAGGCAGGCTAAGGAAAATGGTATGGTAACATGCCACAAGTAAAGCTGAGAGAAATGACAAGCTGGTATCCAAAAGTGTAAGAGAATTTGAGTACGTTTCCTAGCTCTAAGGAAACAACACAAGTCCATTTCAACTTCCACTAAAGAAAGAATAACACGTGGTCTTGAGCAAGAGGAGGAAGTTTAACTTGGTTTAAAACAGCAGCAGTGCTTTAAGAAGGAAAATTGCCACCATGTATCTCAGACAGCAGCAGTCGTATAGACCTGCATGTTCAGAGACTCATCTAGCAGCCTAGACATTTGTTCAAGGCGCTCATTTGCCTTCCTAGGCCAGGAGTTCTTAAAGCTTTTTACGGACAACTTGTATCCTTCCACTCCCGAAGAATACATTTACCACTTTCCTGCCCTGCTTTTCAAACTCAATCTCAAATTTGCACAGGAACAAAGAAGTCTGTAAGTGCTCTGAAAGCCGACCTGAGTAACGCACATCAGCATCCACACTCAGAAAGAGCAGGGCATCCAAAGCAGCACTGCAGCCGTGGCACTCAAGGCAGAAGAATGGGTGCCAACACAGCACCCCTTTCTCTCCCGGGGTCACACAAGACCACTCTGAGCTTGGCAGCACCCCTGGTCACTGTATTAGACCATCATGTCCAAAGCAGAGAAACGTGTCATTCAAAAATGTTATGTATTATAGTACTCTATATAATATAAAAATATAGATAGGATAAAACTGTAGGGTAAAAATCAGGGTCCCTGTATAAGCAAGGAAAGAGTTTCTTATGAGGAGAGACTAAAAGTTGCATGAAATGAGTGTTAGGATGAGGAGGAACTGGCATCCACGTGGAAAAGAGAGCATGCAAGAAACAGTTTTCAGTGAGAGGACGAACTGAGAACAATATTTATGATGTGCAATTTATCAGGAAGCAAACACATCACAGAGGATGAGAGGATGCGAGAGGATCAAAAAGCACCGACTGAGCCTTAAGGTAGCAAAGGAACGCTGTAGAATGACTAGAGCTTCCTTCTCCCATGCTAACAGTTTACAATGATACTTTAAGAGTAGGCAGCTTCTCACACCACCCAATTACCTACAGCGTCTTGCTGGAACAACTGGAGACATACCCACATAACTCACTTCGGTATTCACCTGTCAGAAAAGCTGTGGCAGGTGATGTATAAGAAGCAGCAGCTCATGCCTGGGGTGATTTGTACCAAGTGGGACACAAATAGCCCTGGCATGGACTGTAGGAGGCTCTTCATGATAAGTCATGTAGTTGGAATTAGGGAAGGGTTCACATCTGTTCTTGCACTACACACATTCATCAATTTTCACTCAGCCAGGGCACAGCAAATCTGCCTCGCAACATCTGAAACTAAGGATTAAGTAGCGGGATTTATTTTATGCATCCATGGTCCAGGAGAGGACCAGAAAAGCCAGAGGAAGGATCCTTCCCACTTCCAAAAAAGCTTTTTTCAATATGTCAGGTGCACAGCGAGAGATTTGCCTCAGCAGCCATGCATGGGAGAGAAACATCAAGCACTGCCTGTCTTCCCTGGCTGAGTTTAAGAGCTCACGCTGAGGTTTGAATTTCAGAGGTGTTAACACAGAAAACAGCTAGCCACGGTGGTCACTGAGCTTTGGCATCTGCTCCCATGTTGACCTTTGTAGCTTCCCGAGGTCCTGCTGAGTGTGAACCCTGACACTGGCCTAAGGACGGGAGCAGAGGTAACATCCTCAGCTGCTTCACCTCACAAACACTGTTCCTGGAGCAAGGGCAACCTTCTGCATTTGCAACTCTATCACGAGAGGCCGCCCCGGGCAGGGCATTTTCTGGGTGAGGAGCTCCTGTGTGACACCTTGCTGACAAGGTGTAGGCACAAGAGACATTATCCAGGACCACAAAGCAACCTGCTGACAGAGTCAGGTGAGTGCAGCTGTCCTGACCCCTGCCTGCTACCCATTTCCAAGCCAGCCTGCCTCTTCTGCCCGGTAACGGCCAAGGGGAAAGAGACATTTGTGCAGACTTTGTGGTGGAAAGTCTTTATCCAACATAAAGGTAGCTCAAGGATAAGCGTAGGAGATTTGGGAATAGGGGAGTCATTTGTTCTTCACAGACAATTATTGACTATGAATCATTTACAAGGAGTATAATGAGACACTGGAGAGAGCGATACTGAATTAAAAACGATGGTCTTGATCTTTATCCTTTTCCATTTTTCCCCTTAATAAAATAGCATGGGATTTTCCTAGACAGGACAAGCCCTTGCTGCTAATTAAATTATCTTTAAACGTTTGGAGGTAACACTAAAACATCTGGAGAACTAACACACAGGAGGAGAAGGCAGGATAATATCAAGCCTCTGTATCAAGGCTGTGTTATATTTAGGTTTTTGGCAACTGCAGAATCCATTTCTACATGAAAAATGAAGTTTCAGGAAAATATTAATTTTGTTGGTGTGCATTTTTACGGGAAAATAAGATCAAATATCTTCTTTTAAGTAGCTTGAATGAAATAAAATTGTTTCTGCTTGCTGGGATGACATGAGGAAGTTTAGCTTTGAGTTTGTTCAACCGTGACCTGCCATTTCTCAAAAGCTGGAGGTTAGAACAGCCACATTCTCCTGTCGCACTCACAAGATGAGCTCCCGAGCAAACTTCAGTGCTTCTTCTCTCTCTCTCTCCTTCCTCACCCATAAGTTTTCTCACAGTCATTTTCTCCTAGGGTTGACCAAAACCTTCACACAGGAGTTTTTTTTCCTTGCCTAACCATCAGGCTGTATCACGGGGGATAGGACCTCTTGGCAAGCAGTGATTGAGTTACTCATACTGCTGCCGCTAGTGAGGGAAGCTTGGCTGAAGTAGCTTTAGCCATAAGCAAAACCAAAGAAGTCAATACTTTAAATTTTCCCAAATCAAGCTCTTTTTTTTTTTTTTTAAATAAGATTTAGGAAGGAAATAAATAAATTTTAAAAAGTGCTGTTTTCTGCAGAATGGAAATTCCAACTTTAGCACAGCTCCACACTTTGCTTCCAATGGTTGGAATTCCAAAGCAGGGCCTGGGGGCATGGTTGTCATTCTCCATCCAAAGAAGTCAGTATACACTTGATCCACTATATTTATCTACTACTTTTAATCTTGTTAGTCTTACTTGTTGCAATTCAGAATCTTCCAAGTACTTATCTGTATGCTGAATGGCAAAAAAAATAATGCTTTTCCTCCATTTCTCCATTCCTTTTGAAGACTAGAAATAGAGACAAACCTTTTCAAACTGTTGTCATGAAGGCTAGTTCACCAAACACTTTCTTTCTAAGCACTTTAGCCTGCCATTCAGCTTTTCAGGCATCTTATTCTGGGGCCAGGATGACAACAAATACCTGCACACTTCAACCCTCACTCCAAAATACCCTATCTCCAGTAAGTGATCATTTAATGGACCCAGCACTGAGGTCACTGAAGACAAGAGCCACACCCACCAGCCCTGCATCTGCCTGCCCCTACATGGGTAATAAATGACATTCTTCTAAACAGACAACAGAAAACAAACCACATTCCACTTGGGGGGGGAAGGGGAAGAATATAAATTTTGGGGTTTTGCCCTAAAATACATTGTGCTTTTAATCATTTCATTTCATGGAGATTGCAATGAGTAAGGCTACTACACAGATGTTCTGCTGCATTGTAGTGGGTCTGAGCTAGAGAACAAAGTGTAAGTCTGCTATGGATAACTCAGATGATTATGTCTGATAGTAAACGTGACAACATGCAACCCAAACCATTAAATAGTCATTCATCTCTAATAATTTTAAAAAAGATTAATGAAATATATATTTTTAATAAGGCTTGTAGTGTGCTGAGAGATGTAGCACATGTACAACAAGTTCCAGCTCAGTGTGAATTGTGATAACTAGCCCAGAAAATGGGGGTTCATTGCCTAAATACTGACCCAATCATAAATGTGAGGGAGGGAATAGCACTGCTATGAGCTCCCACAGAATCTTATCAATACCATTAGTAGATAAAGGCTGTACCAAGATTTTTACTTTTTGTTTTCATTCACCATTTCTAACTTAAGGCTTCTCAGGGGTTTCCTGTCACTTTAGCTAGTTTTTGTAAAACAGACCTACAAAACACACTTGTTTGTTCATGGTGTACTACTAACAACAGATGATAAAACACCAAGTATTCTGTGCTGCAGTCAACTAACGCAGAAGCCAAAACCATTGGAGAGCAGTTATTTTAGGGAGAGCCATGCACACGTGCTGAGATTAAAGAGTGAATTTATTACATCTTGAAAAAAATCTCAAATGAGAAAAGATGCAGGAGATTCTGGCTCAACTACACGTAAATGAGCTACTAACTTGAAGCTAATGAACAAAAATCACCCCCAGAAATTCTCTCATGCAGAAAGTCTGAACAGGATAATACTTCTTTCAGATGTACCTAATAGAAACAGCACGCTCCTAGGAGAGTATCAGCTGTACTTCTACACGCGCTAAAATGGGTCTAACGCCCACTTCTTAAAGGCTATGGAAGTTGTCCTGTTTTCCTGCTCTTCCCTTCAAAGATTACCATGCAGCTGCTGAGCCACTCAGCAAGGACTCACTTGAGGCACAGGCAAGTTCTAGGCCAGCAGCCATGGGCAGACAACAGCTCCAGACAGCAGCTGGTTGTCAGATGGCCACCAACCTACTGCTTCCCATGCAGGACTGCAAAATACTGCTTTGGAGCAACTGCCCTTGAACAAGGTTGAGACGTTACATCGTGGAGTCATGGAGATGTGTTAACACAACCTCTGAAGTCTGATCCGATTGGAACCTGAACTGCAGTGCTCCAAAGCTGGCTGAAACAACACCTGAAAATAGGAACAGTGCTCAAATTAGTGCACCTCTTCTCCAAATAGCTCAGGGCATATGCTTTCCTTACTTTGCCTGCTGCTTAGGAAGGTCCAAAATGAGCCACAAATGTTAAGAAGCCACATTGCTACCAGGAAGATTGCTAGTGGCCAGGCCAGAGCAGTGTGTGCAGCAGCAGCTGGCAATGCTGCTACCCTGCTAAACTGCAGAAGAAACATCTCAGGGCCTGCTCCTTTTCCCTCCCCATATTCACTAACTTCCCACCCCAGGAAGAAGAGACCATCTGATTGCTAACAGTGCCCTAAATCTTTTGCAATATGAGCATCCAACCACCCAACAGCAGGCTGAGGCCAGGGGTTATTTCAGAGAAGCTAAACATTATTGCAGCAGAGTCTGAATAAAATAAGCATACTCAAGTCACATCTTTATTGTGTAACAGACCTAATTTATTTCTTTAAAGACATAGCACTTTCATCCCCCATATGTCAAAGCAAATGGGAATCATTATTTGACTAAAGGAGGCAGAAATGAGAGATAATGAGCAGTCCATGGGCAGAGCCAGAAATGGAGGCCAGGTTTCTCAAGTGATTTCTAATAGGCTGCACTTTCTACAAGTGAAGGATTAACGACATCATAATGCCAATTTTCTAAGCCGATGATGTCCTTTGTGGCTCTTAACCACTGGGGTTCCTATCAAGTAAACTGCATTTACCATAACTGTTCCTGTCATTCCTTCATTCGACTTTATCTCATGTTAGTGCAATTCTGACCAAAAAAAAAAAAAAGGAATAAATTCTTTGGAAGGGAGCATTTAAAGAAAACCCCATTTTCCAGTCATACCTCCTGTTACAAACCAATTCTGTCACAGAAACAGTTCGCTGCAGTTCCAGCTTTTTCCATTGTTTTCATTTTGCTACAGTAACCAAGTTCATCATCATGCAGCTATGCAGAATTCATGATAAACTACCTGTGATTACCTTTGCAGGATGAAGGCCAGGTAGCAGCAAATGAAATCAGTTCTCAGCAGAGGAGTGAAGTGGTACTTCCCAGAGGAAGCAGCGCAGCACCCCACACTCTCACAGGGAGTTTGTGGCAAGATGCCCAAAGCCAAGCAGGTCAGAAATGTTACATTGCCCAAGCTGAAGGATTTCTTTTGAAATCTCCTGTGTTCCCAAAACACAGACAGCATCAATTTCACCAAGGAATAGCAGGTCCCGGGGAAGTATCTGACTTGAAAACACTAGGCTTTGTCATTTCTAAAATGCCTTTTGCTTCCCTTGCCTCCAAGAAGTTGAGAACTTTCTGGCAGTGGTCCAGCTACAAAGTCAAACCTCACATTTTTTTTGCATATATGTATTTATGCATCCTTCTCAACTGAATTATCTCTGTTTCACCAGTTTCTGTATGATGTTTGCTTCATAAGCAGTAATCTCCTCTGCCGTTACCCACTTCTGCCCAGTAAGAGGAAACTAGGGATCATGTCACTTTACCTTAAGGACACTCTACCCCATACACACCTCCTTCCATCCCCGCTCTCAGGTTATGGACGGAGGCCAAGACCAAAGCTGTGCTGTTCCTGCATGCTTGCACAGGGCTTGCCTAAACCAAACCCCTCCCCAAACCACAAAACACCAGCAGTGAGAGTCAAGTGAAGAAAGAGTCGAGCCCAACATAAGTTTTCCTTTTGCTTAAATTTTAAATAACCAAGTTAGACTGCTGTAATATTCCTCCAGAGTTTCAAGTGCTACGTGCTTCTCTCCCTTATCTTTGCTTCATTTGAAATTCACATTTGTCTTATGTTGTATTTACACCAGACTTCAACGCAAATCAAATCAGCTTATCTACTGTGAAAGATTAATGCATGCTCTGTAAACAAAGTCTTTTGAACTAGTTAGAGGGAATTTTTGAGACCTTTCTTCATCTTCTTGCTCTTGACTTAGTCTTAAGGTGGCATTTAGAAGCACTGATTGTGACTTGAAAGTAATTGGTGGTATTTAGCTCGCAGTATCTCCTTATGCACAATGATTGATTGGTTGGTTTATTTATTTTTAGCCTCGGCAAAACTTTTCCCCTTGGATTGCTTCCTGTGAATGAGCAGCTACCTGGGCTGTTACTCTGATCCCATGGCAAAACCGGTTCAGTTTCCCCTTTCTTTGCACTACCATCACACATCCACCAGACTAAATATTTACACTTTAGTTTTCAGCTTCGGAACACTCTCTGCAAAGTCATTTGAGGATGTTTTGAACTGTAAGGCTTGAACTCTTCACTCCATGGCTTCTACCACAGGCTTCATGCCTATACAGACATGCTGATGATAGCAGCACCCCTAGGCCTAAGGTTTCCACAAATGGTCAAGTTTTGCTTCTAGGTCAACTCTCTGCTCTCATATTTGCTGTGTTGTTTCGGTATCCGTGGAGTAAATGAATGGAATCATTCACTCAGAATTCTTCACTTTCATGTAAATTTCTTGCCTGAAGATTTCTCGTTGCTTTTGCCTTGCTCTCCACCTCCTCTGAGGATTCTTAAGTGCTAAAAAATTGCAGGCTTGTCCCTCCTTATACCATTTTTAGTCTGTTTCTTCCATCAAGTTGACATCACTTGCAGATTGTACAGAGCACAAATAACAAACCTAATTGAGAGCAACAATGCCGTCTCACTGAAGTTTAAGGGCTCCTGACAAAGACAAGAGAAGGCATTTTGAGCTTACCTTAAGTGCGTACAGCCACTATAACAAGAGTGCTGAAGATTGCTTTCTTGTTTTTCTTCTAACACTTCTGCTCAGAAGGCCTACAGGCCCATCACATTGCTTTGCCAGCACATCCTCCTGCCCCCGGAGGCCTGCAGAGCTGTGGCAGCCTCCCATCTGATGCTCCATGCAGTCTGTTCCCCCTCAAAGTCTGTCCTTTGCTTTCTCTCCACGTGAGATCTGTGCATCCTCCTGCAAGTAGTTAGTTATACTACTTCAGACCTCGGCGATTTCAAGAGGATGGAGATGTGGCTGAGAGGATTAATGCAGCCTGTGGTAGAGTGATTTTGTATTGAAGAGTCTCCTTCAGAGGGGATCGTGGTTACTCACAGCTGCAAGTGCCAGGTTATGCTGCCACTTTATGAAGCTGGTCCCTAGTGATCTCTCCATCCCTCCACACGATTTGGCAGACATGATATTCCCTGTAGGTGCTGATCTGCCACCTCTGAGAATATTTGCTGTTTCTGCAGTGTTTTGGTTTTTTCCAGACTACAGACAGATCTCCCAACTCCCTCCCTCCCCACTTGCTGTTCTGCTAATCATTGTGCCTGTACAGATTTTCTTGATACTCCTTCCAGCTCCCTTCCCTGGCCAGATCACTACAGATCAAACTCACTCACCCCTCCAGAAATAAATCCACGACGAGGGGGTGGTAAGCAAGCAGACACTCGGGGCATCCTCCCTTTCCTTCCTGGTGGGTCTACAAAATGCTCCCCCCCCAGAGAGCTCTGCCAAGATGCTGAGATTTCAGCACCAGTGAAACCACAGGGCCTCCCCTGCCTGCCCTCCGTCAAGGCAGCAGCTCTGGGAATGAGCACTTAATAGCACAGCCCCAGTTTTCATTACTTTTCCATGGAACATGGACTATAAAAAAGGCTGTGTTATGCCAGTTCTAACTCTGTGTTTCAGTTTAGTTTACACAAGTAAAATGCAGTTGCTTTGGACATGTCTTAGTCCAGCTTCCGATCGGGATATTTTGTTCTGTTACATCCTTTAGGAGGTAATGATCCAAAAGAGTCGTCATTACAAAATGATACATACAAATCATAGCTGTCCAATGCAAAAAAAAAATGTAGTAAGGTCATTACAGAAAAGAAAACCCACAAATTTTTAAGTATCTGAAAAGAGGAATTATACTTACTAAGTGAAGTATGTACGAGGCAGTAAAACCTTTCTGCACTTACATATTTTCAGGCCAAGGGCTCAATTAAGTACTGAAGTTTATAACAATTTTACAACTTGAGTTTATCAGCATTTTCCAGCTCACATTTTCCACTCACAGTTACAAACTAAACCTAAAGTTTGCTCAAATTTAGCTGGAGATGAAACATGGAGCACAGAAAGTGGAAAAACAGGACAGAAAGCTCCTAACAGTTGCTGGCCTTGAATACAAAAGCTACTTCTGAACGGTGAATAAACAGAGGACCTAAAGAAACCTTCTATTCCCTGGTCAGATACCAAAGAGGCTGTCAGAGAGTAAGAAAACCATTAGTCTCTCAGCTTACTTTTGAGAGTGTCAAGTAACGGGTACCTACGGGAGCAGCCCCATAGCCCACCAGGCACTCTCAGCACTGACACCAAGGTCATGCTGGGGAGTGAGCTCCACGAGGACGGCGGGGATGGGGGTGGACCAAGGGAACAGGCAGAAGCAGCACTTGTGGCTTGGTTTTGTGGCGTTCGTACCCTACTACTGACATGCTCAACTAACACGATACAACCATTTGCAGTGGCTTTCTCATCTACTTTTTACATTCAAATTAAATGTTTGCTTTTGCTTTTAACTTCACAATAAATGAGCAGCAGTAAGAGAGTGAGAAAATACCGTAAGATAACAATCTGTGGACAGTAGTCTTCTTGTACAGCTCACCAGACTGTACACAAACCCAACTAAGATTTCAATGTTTCCTTATCGCGACTGTGCAGACACTTTGCCGAAGGCTACTTTAATTTCAAACGCAGAACCATACACTTCTGACATATTTATGAGAATTATTCTTGTCATAACGCATCTCTACATTTATATTTAGCACCACAAACTGTAGAACGTAATAATAGAAAAAAATTAAGCCTGCATTTCTGCCTGAAATCTGATCTCTGCAATGGAAACGGTTCCTTGACGAGGCAAAGGGAAGGTGCATGTCTTTGATAGTCTCTGCTCTCCTATTTTTAGCTCTACAAATGTTTTCCTGTGGGATTATGATGGGGAAGATGTGGGTACAACTCAAACAGCAGATACTCAGTATTTGAAAAGTAAGAATTAAATTAAATTAGAGAATTTATATTAAAAAAGGTATTCTCCTAAATACCCCTTCTCTTTAGAGAAGCCTAATGATCCTAACCCATGTCACTGTAACTAGGACTTCCGAGATTATTTTTTCCAACTTGCTTTATTTGTATCTCCCCTAGCTGAATGGCAGGACATCAGGATAAATCTCAGGCTCGCTGCCATGAGTGGATTAACTTTCCTAATTACTGATCAATTTTTCTTTCAGCTCATTTCTCATTCTAGTACCCAGTGATTTCCCTAATTCACTCAATATGGCCTTTAAATGTCATATCACAAGTACATGGGAAAAAAAAAGCTATTTGATAAATGTGAAAGCTATCCATAAAAGCACCGGGCAGAAAGTGACTGATCCTCCCCCTCTACTGCAGGCAACAAGCCATGAGGACCCACATTCTAGATAAATATTTTTCAAGATATCCGACCCAGAAAAAATTGACTTCTCAAATAAAGGCAAAGGAACTGCAGCTCCTAAAGCTGCTGCTTCGTTGAAGCTTTATTCCTCCGCCCCTTGTCTGCGTGGGATTTCCTGGCGTAGCAGGTGCTGACCCTAGAGGCATGCACTTCCCTCCTAATTTAGGAGGCCACTGACACGTGGTGGCTCCTTCCCACTTAGGAAGGGCAGACAGCTGCCTAGTGCCAATGCACTTCAAATTTTATAATGGTTTCTTTCAAATGAATAGTTTATTTATGCATAATCAGGTATTCTAGCTCTGATACGCATGATTAGGGTTAATCACTTGGCTGATGAATGTGGCCAAGTGAGAGCTTGCCCTGTAGTAAAGCGACGTGCAAGAGCCGTCTATGTACTTTACTGCTGTTCTCCAAACTCAGTTAAGATGCTGCATATGCTCTTGGAACTAGGGATAAGAAGCAAAGTTCGCATTGTTCAGCAGCAGTGAGTTGGATGAGACAAGGCAGAGTCTCTCCATCACCATGCGTGGTATAACACAGGCCCTGCATTATCACAGCTCTTCAGGTAGAAAGCTGGAGAGCACCACTTGCATGTGAGCATCTGTACAAGCTGGAGTCATCCCACTGGCCAGAAATGATTGGAGAGAGAAATATTCTCCTTTTCATTCACCTATGGTTATAGCTCAGTGATCTGATTACAGGGTAGGAATACTTTGGTGGCCTACAAACACAATGCAATTATCCTTCATGTTTTATTTCGCGTTGCCATAACGAGCTGGGATAGCCAAGTGGAGCATCTTCTCCAGCATCTTACTCTTTGGACTGATTTATACAAACTACTGTGGAGGGAAGACAAAACTCCAACCCACAAAAAAAACAATCCCCCAAACCACCCCTCAGCATGAAGAATACAGACAACCTTATCTTTTTTACATTTAACATATAATACAGGCTTTTCTTAATACTTAAACCACCAAGCAACAAAACAAAGCATATCTCTTCAGCTCAGAAAATAAAGCACATATTGTAGAGTTTGAAAGGTCACACTGAACATCCACTGGCATTACCAAAAATAACTGTCCCAGAAGACTAAATTTTCAGTTGAAAAACCAGCTGCATCAGAAATGTCTTAAACCTACATTAGGGAACAGGAGCTAGTGCATGTTGTCAGTTATTTCTCAGACATTTTCCAAGGTTTTTGTCAATATTCATTATATAGCAGTTCACTCAAACTCGATTGTAGCGTTTTTCCTTTGTCAGTGTAAGTGTTCTTTTTCTTCTGGGGATATTAATGATCTCTGGCTGGTCATTTATTTTACAACTATGATTTCCTTTGTTGTTTTTATGAGAAAAAAAATTAATTAGCATTTTCTGAGAACTATAAGGTCATTTTGATAGTTTGTTTTCTTGAAAATTTTTAAGGAGAGATGACAGATGTGAAAAGATGTCTGGTAAAAATGGACCACGCAGCACTGTAAGCAAAAGATCTCAACTGAGGAAAAAGAAATTGCCATATACAAACTTGCTCTTCACTTGGTTAATTATAAAACATCGGTGAGTTTGCTAAGCATGGCTTCCTTTAGGAAGAAAAGAGTAAAATAAAGACCAGGAAAACAGCTCCTTGGGAAAAACAAAACAAAACAAACAACCCAAAAGCAGAAACAGTTGAAGTCCTTCTTCCCAGCGTGCAGAAGCAGCTATCAGAAAAGATTAAATCTAGGACTGTTGGGGCTGTGTGAGAAACTGGGCATGATAGCAGCTGTCCTGTTCAGCTCTTGGTAGCTCTCGGGAGCACAATATGCTTTATTATAAAAAATAAAAGGTTTTGGACTGCATAGATACACACACACATATACCGCCAGCACGCTGAGTTACTCGGAGCCGCAGCAGTCCTGGTTTTAATCTACTCAGATAGCCTCTTTGCATGCAGGGAAGGAGTGATTTAAGAGTGCCCTAAGTTATCAGCTCTACTAAGACTGCCCACCAGTCACTGGAGAAATACTTTGCTCAGCTTCTTTCCGTATGAATAACACCAGCATACCCAGACTCTGGCCCCCACCAGCTCTCTCGGGAAGCCTCTGATGCCAGAAGACGCAGGACCATGAGAAAAAGCCTTTCACAGGGCATCCGTGCTTCCCACCCTGTATCCTGGCTCCTGCACACCCCAGCAGCACTGCCTGGGCGGCTTGCCGCGGCTGAAAGAGGGGGATGCCCCAGTACAGCAGATGTCAAATATGTTACTGCAAAGAATCAACACCCTGAGAGGTTAAAAGAAAGGATAGAAAAATCCCTGCTTAAAGCCAGTAAGATATTAGGTCCAAGCTCAATTTATTTTTGAAATTAGATTTCTCAAATCCAGCAAGTCTGCATTTTGGCCAGCTCTTATACTCAGGCCTTTTCTTTTCACCTGGAGACTGAGAGAAGGCAGCCAACAAAAGCAGCAGACAGCAATGCCGCTGCTGCTTCTGTTTATAAGCACTATAGCTTCCAATAACTTGTTTATTGATCGCATAAGCGGTAAATGTCTGTCTATCCTCGACAGAACGACACCACGGAAATCCTCACAGTGATTAATGAGATAATACAGTCATCTAGCTAAAGCTATAGGATCTCAGAATATTTACATGCAGTCACAAGATGAATGTACCCTTCTTTATGAGACTGTTTTAGCTTGGCTGTAACACCGCGACCTGTGAATCCCAACTTTGATAAATTAACATCCAGATCACAATCCACAGCAGAAAGGATCTGAAACAGCAGGAAGGGGCCAGGCCCTGAACATTAATCAGCCTTCTTGCTTGGGCTCCAGGAGCCAGTATGTACTAGACAGAAATCCTGCCAGGAGTAAATGACTTAAGTATAGCATATACCATTGCCTGGCACCCGTACAGCCGTTCGCGCGCCTGGGTGGAGTGCTGCTATTGCCACTATGCAGAGTTTTACAGCTACCCTGTACACACGAAATGACAGAAGTCACAGGGCAGATGAATAGTAGAACAGAGATTTACAGACTACAGATGTATCTTTCAGTACGGACAAAGTGCTCCAGAGAACATCTCCTCCTCAGCAGAAAGTATCTGATGGAACTCCTGAATGAGTTCCGATTTCACATTTGTAACATAAAATGAGTAACTGGAAGGAGCTGAACACAGAAGCTCTGCAGTAATTTTCTCCCCTTCACCCCAAACACATCAGCTTGCAAGAAAGCCTAGTAAGAGCACATATATCCCTAATTAAATTTATTTTTGCATTCTTTCATTTTCAGGTCCCTTTGAATGTTTGTACCTTTATGATTTTGTCCCTTTTCCATTTCCACACACCCCTACCATGTACTAAATGGAACTTTTTTTTCCTCCACTCAAGAAACATGACAATTGAACCTGACCTCAACTGGTCCTAACATAGACCATCCTCCCAGTCTGACTCACCACGGTCAAGTCCCTTGGATAAAGGTCTACAGACACCCACCTACAGCATGACACCAGCTAACAGGAAAATACGGATGGAAATCCTTTATCGCTGACTGGTGGAAGATGACAAGGCTTTCCCTTTTCTCAACTATCCACGTTGGCACTTTGTGGTAGTGGAGTTATGTCAGTGTATTGCATCACTGAAATATACTCTCAAATACTCTGTCTTCAAGGCATTCTTTATTCTCCCAATCCCGAGGCATTTTCTGGGTTGTTTGGGGGGCAGGAAAGTGGGAAAGGTTCTTCTGCATTTTGTGGTGTTTTATTGGGGCAGTTGTTTTGAGGTGTTTTTTTGTTTCTTTGTTTTCTACTGCCACATCCCCTAGACCTGCCAGAAATCTCTGAACAAACGCATTTGTTGATTAAACTATTAAAAAAAAAAAAAAAAAAAAAGGAATTTATACAAATGTGAGATTACTACTACAGAAAACTTTCTCCTTCACAACTGAAACCTTATCATCATAGTCCATCAGTGTATCTCATGTATCTCTTCAGGCCCCTTATTTTTAATCTTTAGTCAAATGAACTACCTCCCAGCATTTGAACTAAGGAAGGCAGGATCTTACCTATTTCACTTTAAAGCAATCCTCCTTTGTTCCATTTGCTGCTTATACAACACAAAATTGCATCCAGTACACACAGCATCACGTTGTTGATTGTTATGTGTAACTTTACAGTTTGCTATCTCAGCATCTCCAGTAAAAACATGTTTCCTAAATCGTATTTATCTGTATCTGAGTTACAGCCCAATGCAGGAAGAAAGCATTGCTCCTTTAAAAATTATCTTTAGAACTTTGTTGGAAAGAATACGCAGAGTGTAACATTCCTGCATCCCTCTATGATTCTGTAATGTAGCTGGGCCATAAATTAATTCTTAATGGTATTTTGCTAAATTGAAAGAAATACAGTTCCATTACTACAGCCCATAACCTAAATCTCTGGATAAAAAATTACTTCCCATTCAGTTATAAAGAACTGAAAGACAACAGTTAAACTTTAAAATGGGAATGTATTTGGAAGATACCCCATTAAAATAGTAGCACTGATAGTGCTGAAAGGAATCAACTTGACAAACTTTACTGCAGACAACCAGTGGTACCCATGTATATGGTCACTGGAATTTTACTAATGGCAAATACAGTTACATTTGGTAATTTAAAATATATTTGTACCAAGATATGAAGCACAGCAGAAACTAGATTATCATTAAGAGGGTTTCTCCATATCTATCCTCTCCTGGAATTAAAAGGTAGCAGATATAATATATGACAGGAGTGCTTAAGATTTTGCTAAATTACCATCACTGTTAAACCAGCTCTTTAGCAACTTTTGACGTTAGATGTAAACATACTTCTTGAGGAAAAGAGAGCAGGGTAGAGAAGAAGCTATGCAGAGAGCAGCACACAGACTGCTGAGAGTCATTAACGGGTAACTGCCAATATTTTCACCATGTCTATAGATTTTAGAGCTGAGCTTGAAATGCCTTGGGTCTGGCCAAAGGCTTGAAATTTCCATAAATCAATTTGAATCAAATACATTAAACTAAATTAAAATCAAATACATCAAATAAAATAAACTCTCAGTATTCTGAAAATTTAAAGGGGTAAAGAAAAATAAAATCTTTGCACACTTTTGAAAAGCCTGGGTGCAAAGTCAGAGGGGAAAAAAGGAGTCTAAGCATCAAAACCAAAGAGAGCAGTGCTGTGAAGTGTTTTGGAGTTACGGAAGGCAGAAACTCAACCTCTGAGTGTTTAGAAGCAGCACAAAATTTTTCAATGCACAATGGAAGCAATTAATAACAAACGCACTCGCTTTGAGTTTCTTGGCAAAACATCCAGTTCAATAAAGTTTCTCCTACAGTAAATGCTAACTCTATGTGACTGCAACGGCCAGTGCTGAGTGAGGTGCTGACAGACACAAACACCCGAAGCCAGAAAACCCAGGGAAACAGCTACCTGCACTGTAGTAGTATATGCTAAGGAGCAGCCAGGGTGAGTCGAATCAAATTAACACACTCATCTTCTCAGCGAGTAACACAGAATCCACGTGCTTTGCAATGGCTTGCCTAAACCGGAGCGATATAGGCTGGGGTCTGTATCACCTTTCAGCTGAGCTGGCTGGCTACAGTAACCACAAGAAGCCAGGAAAAACCAGAAAGGGTAGTGTCTTGGTTTGAGTGAAAACAGAACTAATTCTGTTCAGTGATTTTACTTTTCAGTTCAGTTCTTCTAACTAACAGA